>VYZT01000688.1:51901-77918 GCA_013400735.1 Pomatostomus ruficeps | reverse complement strand
ACAGATATATTTTAATGTAAATGTGTGTGTGTGTATATACAGATATATTTTAATGTAAATGTGTGTGTGTGTATCTCCCCCCTCCACATGCATCCTTAGCTGTGCCATGGCCCCAGCTCACGGCTGGATTCTCTCTCTCTCAGATCATTAAGCGCCCCGGCAGTGAAGATGAGTCTCCCATGATTGGAGACAAGGTCTATGTGCACTACAAAGGGAAATTGGCCAACGGGAAAAAATTTGACTCCAGCCGCGATCGGAACGAGCCCTTCATCTTCAGCCTGGGCAAGGGTGAGCTGCTCCAGGGGGTTCCATCCAGGGGGGTGGGATCATCCTGGGACAAGGAGATCAACTGACCCTGTTACAGGACAGCTGGGCAGTGTCAGCCCTGCCTTCAGTGACCGGTGAATGTGGGGATTTTTGGTGCCTTGCAGGACCCAGGCTGGGTTTTTTCCTGGGCTGCTGGTTGCTCCCTCCTGCCTGACATCTGCCTTTCTCCTAGGTCAGGTAATCAAGGCCTGGGACATCGGGGTGGCCACCATGAAGAAGGGAGAGATCTGCTACTTGCTCTGCAAACCCGAGTACGCGTACGGCTCTGCTGGCAGTGCCCCCAAAATCCCCTCCAATGCCACCCTCTTTTTCGAGGCAAGTAGTGCTGGTGAGCTGGTGCGTGGATGAGCAAGCTCGCTCCCTTTCTGCCTTGCCAGCCAGCTCAGAAATAAAAATTAAAAAATTAATAATGATAGTAATAATAAAAAACCAAAGCCTAAACAACAAAAAAACCCACAACAAAAAAACAAAACTCTGCTTGGATTCCTGAAGTGTGTCCCTCTGCTCCAGGAACCGCTGCCAGGGCTTTCTCAGAAATGTGTGTCTGAGCTGGAAGGCTGGGACTGAAACTCCGGCTGAGGAGAGTCCTGGTGCCGGGGCGGGGAGTGGGCAGATTCCTGGTTTCAACATGCACAAGGGAATGAGAAAGCAGCTGGGAAATGCCTCCAGGAGCTAAAAAACCATTCGTGCTGAGGGGTGGTAGGAAAGTTGAGTTTTTGGCAGAGTGTGTTCACTGGGCAGGGCTCGCTGGGACGCGGCAGGAGGAGGGAGCCTGTCCTAAATTCAGGCTCAGTCCGTCCAGGTCGAGTGTGGACTAAGCTGAGGGTCAGAGCTGGACCAGCAGAGGATGAAGGGGAAACTCCTGCCCACCTTGGGTGACTTTCACAACATCTTCCAGCAGCAGCTGCGTTGTGCCCTCACAGGTTCAATAAACTTATTTTTGCTGTTACTTTGTGTTATGCTGCAGGTACTGGATGTGTCCCAGTTTCTAATAAATTGCCTGTATTATGCTGTGGTTTGGATTTGGGTTTTATGGGCAACTTCTGCTTGTCAGCTGAATGGAGAATTAGCTGGCGTGGTTCTCCAGCTGGGGGATGAACTGCTGCTTTGTGGCTCTCCTGTTGTTTTTCTCTTCTCCTCTCCCCCTCCTTGAGCTCTGCCCACTTTTTCTTTATTATTTTTTAGGTTGAGCTGCTTGACTTCAAAGGCGAGGACTTGTTTGAGGATGGAGGAATAATCCGGAGGATCAAGAGGAAGGGAGAAGGTTACTCCAACCCTAATGAAGGTGCCACCGTGGAGAGTGAGTGCTGGTCCCTTGGGGGACAACCGGAGGGATCAGCCTGTCCTGAGCTGATCCCTGGCGAGGAGCTGCTGGCCCTGCACAGGCTGTAGGTTGCCATACGTGCTGCTGGGGTGCAGTTACATCCATCCAGGGGTCAGATGGGATGGAGAGAGGCTGGGGATGCTCCTCTGAGCTCTCCTGGGGTGGCTCTGCCAGAGCTGCTGCCCTGCAGGGCTGGGTGGACAAGCAGCAGCCCAGGAAAACCCCGGAGCTGCTCAGGCAGTGATGGGGGAGGATGGAAGAAGCCAACCCCCGTGGGGTTTCAGGGTTCTCTGACTCCCCCAACCCTTTTGCATCCCAGTGCAGCATCCAGGGTGCTCTGGGATCTGCCAAACCCCTGGCTCTGCCTTGTCCCCAGAGCATCAGCTGCCAGGCCTTCCTCCCTCGACACTTGCAAAGTATTTCGGGCACTCAGCAGTTCCTTTGGCCTCCTTGTTCCAATGTTGATGGTGTTTTTGGGGGGTCTCGTCACATCTCATGCAGAATGGGGCTTTTTCCTTCCCCTATGGCCAGAGGGCTGCTGATGGGGGGGGAAGGAAATTATTGCAAGGGGTTTGCTGAGGCTGGGGTGCTCTCAGCTGACACGGGAGGATGAGGAGCTCACGTCCCATTGGGATCTCCCTGTTCTGGTCCTGTTTCTGGAGCAGACATTTCCTGGGGCTGGAGAGGGGAAGGCAGACTGGGGGTTTGGGGTTTTTTCCATCCCAAGAACCACTCAGACACAGACCCAGAGCTCGCTCCACATGGGAGTTTACTTTCTTTTCTTAATTCCCGAGCTCCTGTGCACAAAGATCCTAAAGTCCCTTTAGCGACTAAGAAATTGAGTCTGAGCTGTGAGAGCTTATAAAGCTCCTGGCTGTGAGTGGCTGGTTCTCCTAACGAGGCTCTCTTTTAGGGAAAAATGAGATTTTGACTCAGATTCTACTGTCTGAGTGGTGGGCACAGTTCTGGGGGTGGCACAGCAGCTGTGGGGGCAAGGCTGGGGGCTTCACCTCAGCTGTGGATTTTGGGAGGTGCCGGAATCAGGCTGGAAGAAACCACGCTTCCAGGAGAAAGTGCCTCCAGGTTTTTATAGGCTTTAAGTTTTACAGACCCTAAATCCCAGCTCTGATCCCTAAAACCTGCGCTGCAGCTGAAATCTGGCATTCCAGCTTTTGTTACATCCTTTCCCCCCCACCCCTCCTCCTTCTCCGTTTTTAATCTGAGTACAAATTGCTGTCAGCACATCAAGTTCGTGTGCCAGCCGCACTCAGTACACTCTGTTCTCAGCTCTTCAAAAACAAAATCGCTGCAGGCACTGAGAGAACAATAAGTCAGAGCTGCAACCGGAGTGATGTTCCTTCAGTGACTTTTTTTTCTCTGTAATCCAAGAGCGGCTGAACCAGCTGACCCACTCCTGGAAACCCGAGCGGAGATTTCCCCCCCTCTGCTCCGTGTATTTTCCGCGCAATTAAAACGGAGCAAAACTATCCTTGGAAGGAAGGATCACAACATCCTCCCGTGCATCCTGTTTTAAAGTGGGATCTTCCCATCACCGCCGCATCCCACGGGGTTGTGGGACCTGGGGGAGCTGTAGTGCTGCTTTTGGGGTCAGGGATTGTGGATCTGTACTCGCTGGGAGCGTGAAGGGACATGGCACAGTGCTGTGGGGTGCCTGGGTTACTTTAGGCAGAGTTTTCCACTTTTCCTGTGCCTAAAAAACCAGCCAGCTTGGTTTTGGGTGGTGCAAAAGCAGAGGTTGTCCCCAGATCTGCTTTTTGTCCTCATCCCAAGCTGGGTGAGCTCACAGCAGCCTGAGCCCCGTGGTCACTGTACCCCAGTGATGGAGCAGGATGTGTCCCAGGAATCTGGCAAGCACAGGAGCATCCTCTGCTTGAGTCCAGCCTGGCTTTGGTGGCAAGAGTGGGGTGACAAGGCAGAGCCTGGTGTGCTGTCCCTGCAGTGGGGACCCCATCCTTGGGTTCTCCTGTGACAGCGAGTAATGCCCGAGGGCTGGACCTGCCCCTGGAACGGAGAGCCAGGTGTGGTTTGATCCATACCTCTCATCCTAAGGGCTTCTGTGGGTCCCTGGGCAGGGGATGGACACAGATTTCCCTCAGCCCAGGCTGCAGCTCTCCCGAGCAGAGCCCAGACCCCCACGGCTGTTTCTGGTACCCAGCTTGTCCTGCCCCTCTCCTGCCACCACAGCAGGATGCTCAGTGCCCTGCAGCCTCTCAGGTTGCATTCTGCTCTCCCCGAGCAAAGGTGAAGCTCATGTGTTTGCAGGTTGCAAAACCTTTAAGCGCAGTTGTGAATTTTTCCTGTTAAAATACTTTTTTTGTTGTTGTTGTTTGTTTAGGCCTTTTTTTTTTTTTAACAGTACGTAGGAGTTCCTTGTGAAATTGCTTTTCCTTGATGCCTGCCTGCATGTGTGTGTGCCTTTTACCCTGCAAGCAGAACGCAAGGGCTGTAAAAGTGTCCCCAAAGCCTGGAACGTCTTCAGGTTTGAATAAATAAAGGATAATCTTGCTGTGGAAAGCCAGCCAGGAGTGCCAGGTGGCGAATGTGCCAGGTACCCAGTGTCCGCTCTGGCTGCGCTTCTGCCAGAGTCTGGGGCTGGAACAGCACGGCTCCTGGTTGAAGATTAAAAATAAAAAGTTTATCTTGTACTCTGAGTTCTCAGAGTCGGGAGAACACGGCCTTGTTTTCGAGGCAGGAGTCAAGGCAGTATAGAGCGCAGTATAGAAGATTTGTAATCACCGTGATAAACTCTGCGTGGCGCCGAGCCAGGAGCAATATCCAGTTCCAGTAAGACTTGACTCGTGCACTTGAGTGCGAGGGGAACATATTAGTCACGATGTTTATCTGTTGTTTGGTCCTTGGTTAGAGGAGATAATGCCTGCCTTGCTTTTCAGCAATGTTCCCAAGCCCTTCCCATCCCTCTTCTCCAGGCTGCCCCCAGCCTTGGGTCTTCCCTTTTCCAGGCTCTGCTGCGTTTTGGGAGAGATGCTTTATAAAATACTTCCTAAGATGCTTTGGATCCCACCTTTCTCCGAGGTTTGGGTGGTTCTGGGTGCCATCCCGCCCCTCTTTTCCCTTCTGCAGTTCACCTGGAGGGATTCTGTGGCGGCCGCAGGTTCGACTGCAAGGACGTGAAATTCGTTGTGGGCGAAGGGGAGGACCACGACATCCCCATCGGCATCGACAAGGCCCTGGAGAAGATGCAGAGGGGAGAGCACTGCATCCTCTACCTCAGCCCACGGTAAGGAGCCTCTCCACAGGGATGCCGGGTGGCTCTCAGCCTCCGGCACTCGTGGAAAATGGTGAACCTGAAAATAGGATTCTCCAGGGAACTCTCAGCAGGAACGGCAAGAGTGACCAGTGGCACGTAAACAGGAATGTTGAGATGCTTTAAAAAAATCAGGTGAAAGGTCTTTACCCAAGTCCAGTGTCTGAGATGAAAATGTCTCCCTGGAAATCACCAGGGCTGGAGAGAAACCTGTGCAAAGAGATGCAGCCAGAAGGGATGATCCCCAATATATAATGCATTTTCTATCCACAGGAACCTTTGCTCCTGGAGAGTAACATCACCCTGGCCCCAAAATGTTCGAGAGCTGTGGGTGGCAACCTGGGTCAGCATTTATGGCCAAGCACTGCTGAAAATAAGGTTATTTGATGCACCCCTTTCTCTGAGTTCCTCCCCCTGCCCTGCAGGTACGGCTTTGGCGAGGCGGGGAAGCCGAAATTCGGCATCCAGGGGAATGCAGAGCTGGTGTACGAGGTGACCCTGAAGAGCTTCGAGAAGGTGAGGGCAGAGCTGCTCCGGTCCCTCCCCGGGTTAGGGAATGTCAGGGCCTGGGGAGCCTCCAGCCTTTGTCCCTGGCGCGCCTGCAGCCCGACCCCTGCTGAAGTGGACACGTCACCAAGGAGCTTCGTGTTCTTAATTTGTTCTTCTCTGTTGGTTTGTTTTATTCTTCTGGCTGAGGTCCAAGGCTGGGTCTCTTATTTGTTCCTAACCTTGTCCTTTTGTACTTTCCCTTTATTTTATTTTTTCTTTTTCCTTTTTTTCTCTTTTCTCTTCCCCCCCCCCCTTTTTTTTGCTAACTTCTCCCTTTTTCTCTTCTTTTCTCCCATTTTTTCCTATTTTCTCCTTTTTTCTTCTTTTTCTCCTTTCTCTCTCATTTTTTCTCCTTTTTTCTCCCTTTTTCTCTTATTTTCTCTTATTTTCTCTTATTTTCTCCTCTTTTCTCCCATTTTTTCATTTTTTTCTCCTTTTTTCTCCTTTTTTCTTCTTTTTCTCCTTTTCTCTCCTTTTTCTCTCCTTTTTCTCTCCTATTTTCTCCTTTTTTCTTCTTTTCCTTTTCTTCCCTTTTTTTCTCCTTTTCCTTTTATTTTCTTCCCATTTTTTATCTTTTTTTCCCTCTTTTCCTTTTATTTTCTTCCCCTTTTTCCTCCTTTTTTTTCCTCTTTTTTTTTCCCCTGGACTGCACAGATAAAAGCTGGTGCATCCAGCTCGCCCCGTGGAGCTTGGCCGTGCCCGTGAGGAGGCTGGGGATGGGATATAGGATCAATCCATGGGATTTGCACATCCCTGGATGCGTCCCCTGCCCGTGCCGTCGCCCTGGCCAAAGCAGGGGTGGGACCTGGCTCCAGGCTCTGTGGCACAGCCCTGAGTGTGACCCCGCTGTCCCCAAGGGTGGCACGGTGCTGCTGGGGCAGGGGAGGCTGCTCTGCTCCCCTGGGAGTGCTCCAAGTGTTCCCTTGCAGGCCAAGGAGTCGTGGGAGATGGACACCAAGGAGAAGCTGGAGCAGGCGGCCGTGGTCAAGGAGAAGGGCACCATGTACTTCAAGGTTTGTGAATTTGGGGCTGCCAGAGGCAGGGGAAGGCAGCTGGGACTGCGTTTGGCAGCCACCAGTGTCAGAGAAGCCACGTGCCCCCGGGCAGAGCTGGGGAAGGCGAGTCCTGCCCTCCCTCTGCCTTTTTCTCACTGCTTGGTGCTCCCTGAGGTGTCTCCTCCTTCCCCAGCGAGGCCTTGGCTGTGAGTGCAGATCCAGCCCTTCCCAGGCCGGGGCTGATGCTGAGGGGCTCTGCATTCCCCTTCCCAGCTGGGGCATCGCCACTGCTCTGACCCAGCTTCTCCCGAGCCTGCTGGTTCTGGGGTTGGGATCCTCCTCCTTTCCTTTGATGCCTTAGAGAGGGAGGCTCCCTAGAACAGAGGCCAGACAGGATAAAGAGAATAAAATGGGGATTTACTGCAGGGCCTTCAATAGAGACACCTCAGGCAGGCAGAGCCTCTCCGGGAGAGGCCACACCCAAGGTGGACCCCGGGGCACGAGTTTTCTACATTTTTATAAGTTTTGATCAATTTACATATCAGGGTTAATTCTCCAATTACAATTTCAGATGATGATGTAATTCACCCCAAATCTGTCCCTCCTTTTAGAGCTTTAGTTTAAATACTTCGGGGCCTGGAACAGGAAGGTGTCCTTGAGTGCAGGCCTAGAGAGGATTTGTTGTGTCTAACTAGAAGGTGAGAACAGGAGCTCCCAGACTGTGTGGAGTTTTAGAGCTACACTAAAACAGTACAGGGTCTGAAAAATACAAAAGCTGGATCTTAAGGCATCACCTTCATTTATTGAACACCCCACACTACGCTTGTCACCTGTTCACGGGACATTCTGGGGCAGACTGAGCCTCTTTTTGCTGCTTTCAGGAAGGCAAGTACCTGCAGGCGGTGATTCAGTACGGGAAGATCGTGTCCTGGCTGGAAATGGAGTATGGCTTGTCCGAAAAGGAGTCCAAAGCCTCTGACTCCTTCCTCCTGGCTGCCTTCCTCAACCTGGCCATGTGCTACCTGAAGCTGCGAGAGTACGCCAAGGCTGTCGAGTGCTGTGACAAGGTAGAGGTGCAGGAGCCCCGGGGATGGAGAATCCTCTCCTCCTGCAAGTTCTCATTGGGAATTTGGTGGGGTTTTTTAAAATTTTTTTTCAAATAAGAAGGAATTTCCAAACAGCAGTGGATGGTGACATCACTTCTGCACCTGGAGGTCCCTGTGGATGCTGTGTGCTCGGAGGCTGCAGGACCACAGGGGCCTTTTGGGGTTCAAAATCCACCTGGGTGTGCATTCACAGCAGCTTTTCTTCCAAAGCCACATCCCTGTGAATGGATCTGTGTAGAATGACGACCTTGGGATGCTGTTTGGCTCTGCCCAGGCTGGGGCTGGGCACTGGGTTCTGCTCTGGGTGTGACACAGGAAAGCTCTGTGGAGCTGCAGCAGCTCTCCAAGGCCACCAAGGGGTCAGATGGGGCCTTGCCACTCCCGAAAAGATCTTTGACCTTGTCAGGAAACTCTGAATTCTTTTATAAAAGGCTTCGATTTAAGCATCTTGCATATGGGAAATACATGGGGTATTTGTGTTGATCTAAAAGTTAAATCACACCTGAGGTGTATTTATGGCTTTTACTAAAGGAAAATAATGCCATTGCTAAGACAGGGAGACAAGAGGGCTTGGGTTCAGCCTTTACGCTGATCCCTTGCCTGTGGGATTGTCTCCCACTGACTGCCACACTCAGGGTATTTTAAGCAAGGAGAGATAATAAAACTTTATTAACGATCTGCCAGCTGCTGATGGAGATGAGGCAGCTTTTGTTGAGCAAGTGCTCTGGAGATTTGGAGCCACCTTGCCCTATTTTTGACAGATTTATTGAGGCCTCAGCTGTAGGGGATCTCTCGGGAATCCTCTAAGATGTTAACAGGGACCTGTGTGTGTTTCCAGGCTCTGGGGCTGGACCAGGACAACGAGAAGGGCTTGTACCGCAGGGGTGAAGCCAGGTTATTGATGAACGAGTTCGAGCTGGCCAAATGTGACTTTCAAAAGGTGCTGGAAGTGAATCCACAGAACAAAGCAGCGAAATCCCAGATCTCTGTGTGCCAGAAGAAAACGAAGGAGCACAACGAGCGGGACCGGAGGATCTACGCCAACATGTTCACCAAGTTTGCAGAGAGAGATGCAAAGGTGAGTCGTGCTCATTTTTGGCCATCTAGGGTCGCTTTAGGGCTGTGCTGAGGGATGCTGGACAGGTTCGTGATGAGAAGAGATGGGTTAAACCAAATTAAATTACAGATCAGATTGAGGATGGAGGGATAGAGCCTGCTGCAGTGGGAGGAAGTGTTTTACTTCTTGGTGTCTCCTATGCAGAGGCTGCCATCAGGTGCTCAGTAGAAGCTCAGGTCACCAATAAAAGCATTTGCAGTGTGAGCTCACAGGGGCTGATATCATTGGTATTTAATTTTGCTGCTCCCAGCTAGTGGCTGCTGATGAACTCCTGGTTGCCAGTGAAGTGAAGTGTCATTCCATCTCTGGCAGGGGTATTTTGAGACATGATAGTGTGGATTTCCTGAAGCTGGTAAGGCAATACCTGCTCCTGCGCTCAGGCGGAGAGATCACTGTCTCACAACAGGCTCTCATCCAAAATTCCACTGAACAAAACCCGGTGTTCTGTAACGAGAGAGGGCACAGCTTTGCCAGCCATCTGCGTGGGTCATTTTTA
Organism: Pomatostomus ruficeps; assembly: GCA_013400735.1. Classification (NCBI taxonomy): domain Eukaryota; kingdom Metazoa; phylum Chordata; class Aves; order Passeriformes; family Timaliidae; genus Pomatostomus; species Pomatostomus ruficeps. Next base: position 68,718 of record VYZT01000688.1, on the reverse strand, counting down.
GTATAATCTCTTCTGAACCGGTGTCTGGAGGTTGCGGCTGTGGATTAAGTGGCTGGTGGAGCCCCTGGGGAGCGGCGTGCCGGGGCAACGGGCTCGGGCAGGGAGCGGGGCCAACTCTGGCCCTGCTGGTGCTGTGGTTGGCTTGTGTGGCCAGCAGAGATGGGCACAGTCACTGCCTGAGCAGGCAGAAGGCTTCCCTGTGCCTGAGTGCTCCTCTCCTGCACCCTCTGGATGGGCTGCACCCATGGCTCAGTCCTGTAACTCCACTCTGACAGTGCTGCCTTACCTCCTCATCCCTCTCTTCCCTGCTTATCCATCCATCCATCCATCCATCCATCCATCCATCCATCCATCCATCCATCCATCCATCCATCCATCCATCCATCCATCCAGGCTCACTCTGTGTCAGTGCCCTGCTTCTGTTGACATGGGTCACATCATTCCCAGGGGTCCCACACCTTCCCCAAAAAGATTTCACCCTCTACCAGCCACTGAGTCCCGAAAACAGGACCCTCCTGTGGGAGCTGCACTGTTCAATGGGCACGGGGGAGTTGTGGGGGGCGATTTTGCCTCCCCTTCCAGGCTCAGCTGCCTGTTCCTGTTCCCAGCATCCGTGGCTGCCCCTTCCCTCTCCAGTTCCCAGCTCAGCGTGTTTTATTTGCTGTTGGGCAGGAGGCAGCCAGCAAAACCGGGGCGGAAAAAACAGCGGAGAAGGCAGCTTGTGAGAAAGGACCCAAAACTCCTGGTGCTGAAGGTGAAGAGGCTGAAGGACACGTATGATGGAGGAGCAGGGGATGGGATAGCCTCGCGCCCACACAGAGAAAGGTTGCTGCCAAACCTTGGGACTTGCCAGTGTTTTCTTGTAAAGCTTGTTACAGTTTGTGTGATCGTGGAAGCAAAAAGCACCTCGCCAAGAAAAGCGACCCCCGTCCCACCGCCCTGGGCACACGGGGGGCAGAGCAGGAGCGGCAGGACACCGTGGGACCACCGCACGTGGAACAAACAGCATTCAAACAGCAAGAAAAAGAAAAACAATAATAATAATAAATTAAAACTCTTGGCTCTCGGGAGGTTTCCATAGACAGCTTGTGCCAGCTCCCTCGGCTTCGTGTCCACTCTCAGCACGGCACCCTCGGTCCTCTGAGAGGAGCTGGGATGTGGGATCTGCTCCCTGCACGCCGCATTGCTGCCCCTGGTTGTCTCCAGCACAGCCCCGGGGGCAGGGATTGGGATTGGCTTTGTGTCCTGCTGACCCAGGGATTGCAGCGCAGAGCCAGGCTCAGGGTGAGGACCCCCCCATCACCTCTGCTGCAGGGACATCAGCAGTCTCTAAAGCCCTGCGTGGGGAGGGGGCACACACAGATTTTACCTTCTGAAGGAGCTGGTTCCTGTTTTTTGAGAGAGCAGAAGCCTTTGCGGGCGCTCAGCCCACAGCCTGAGCCCCATCCCTTGGCTCCCGGCTCTGAGTGGGATTTTATGGCTTACTCGGGATCTGTACGTGGGGAAAATGGAAGAGCAGGTTGGCATGTGGCTCGGAAAGCCATGGCTGGGTCTGACTGGTGCCATGGGTGTGTCACTGAGCAGCTTTCCCGTGGCGAGGGGGTCCCGGGTGCATCGTGTCCCTGCACCGGAGCTGCTGCTGCCTCCTCAGCCACCAGCCCTCCCCACCCTAAAGGGACACTCTCACCACCCCGTGAGAACAGCTCTCCAGTTGTTATTTTTCCTGTCTCTATAATAATACCCTTTTTGGAGCTTGAAAATAAACAACTGAAAGAAAAAGGAAAAGGAAAAATGTACTCTTTCTCTGGATGCTGCTCAGCAAAGGGGGTGGCTGTGGGGAGGATGGGGGGGCATTCCTGGGGGGAGATGCCCCAGCAGTCGAGGAATTATTGGTGTCTCCAAGGTGCTGCCCCTTTTTATCAGTGCCATGACTCTCTGGAGAGCCAGGGAAGGGCCGGCACTCCATGCTTTGGAAATTCCTGGCTGGGGGATGCTCTTTGGGGGTCTCAGCTGTTTTTCCAGCTGGGAGATTGATCCTTACACTTTTTTTTCCTCCCCCCCAGTGTATTCCTTTGGGAGGGGGTTTCTTGAGGGTCAGCTGAGTAGGTGGAGGAGTCATTTGTGCCCCTTGACTGAGGGTGGAGAGGGAGCAGAAGCTGAGCCAGTGGGGATGTTCAGCCTATCTCTCTTATCCCCTCCTCCCCAATCTTGGGAGACTAAGCCAGATTTGGTTAAAATTTCTCTTTTCTAGTCCCATCAGGTGGTACCTGGAGCATCATTCCTCAAGCCCCTCTGTTTTCCCACCTGCAAGAGTGGCACAGCATCCGTGTGGCTGCTCCAGCTGCTCATCCAGGTCTGGGGTTTTTTACCACCATGGGATGCGCCTCCCTGGAGGCTGCTGTGAGACCCAGGGTCTCTGCAAAACACGGGCTTTTTATTTTTTTCTTGCAGCAGGGCAAAAAAGTCCTTTGGGGGCAGCCCAAGCCACATTTTCCATAGGAAACAATCTCTACGGGGAAAAAAAAAAACCAAAACCAAAAAACCAAAAACTTGCTTTGCAGTTTCTGGGCTTGCTCCCCGTTTTTAAGCAGATTTTTGGGGTTTTTTTGGCTCGCTGCTTTTCTGTCCCTCGGAAGAGAAATTGAACTTGTGCGGGTGATGAGGTTTAGCGATGAAAGGGAAACCGGGAAGGTTTTGCAGGGGAGGCATCAGAAGTTCCCGGTGCTGGTGGGTCTCAGTGTGCAGTGCTCAAATGCCATCTAGTGGCACCGAGCACGGGCTGGGGGTTTTGGGGGGACCGTGGTGGGCTGGGCAAGGCCAGGGGTCCGCTGGGGACACTGGGGACACTTGGCTCGTCTGGCTTTGCACCCAACAGTGTCCGTGGGGGCCTCTAAGGAGGGATATTAAGAGTTAAGTGGTGTAATAATGAGGTGAGGCGCGAGCAGGAGGTTAGGAAACCCATCATCCACAGAGACCTCGGGGACAGGAACAGGGGCAGAGAGCAGCGGTCAGTACAGGAACACAGCACCGCCCAGAGCCACGGCTGTTGCGTCCCCTGCGTGGGCTTTCCACGCACAGCTCACATGAAACAGCCCAAATCCTGCCCTTCACTCACCAAAAAGACATTTTTGGGTGAAAAACAAAGATACCCAGGGAGGATAACCCTGAACACGGTCAGAGAGTTGTTCCTGTGCCCACTGGAGTGAGTGGCTCTGCTGTGGCTCAGCCTGGGGGGGAAATCTGTGCACCCCCAAAAGGCAGCAGGGTCTGATTCACCCCCTGGGTTCCTGCAGAGCCCCTTTTCCTGGGATTCCTCCCCTGCCAGCTGCTCTCCCGGCAAGCCTGGCTGACAGCCCCTGAAATCCTATTAACCGAGTTTCAGGAGAAATAAAGTTAATCATCTCCTCCACCTGCTCTTCCTCCTTTCCCTTCTCCTCCTCCCACGCCAGAGACTTGCGGAGGCGGCCGAGCCGATGCCGTGTGGCCACTCTGGCTCCTGTGGCTGGGACTGACCCCATGGCCCTTGCCAGGGGCTGGTAGGGGCTGCGGGGCCGGGAGCAGGACAGGACAGGACAGGACGGACAGACGGAGCCGTCCCGGCCGAGGCAGTGCCCGGAGCGATGCCGCTGCAGACGGAGATCCTGCGCGAGGTCTGGGCTGCCGACAGGTCAGTGCCGGCGGGCAGGGTGGGGTCTGCGGGGTGGGTGATGTGCTGTCCCCCCTCAGTGGATTCCCCTCTCCTCCAGCGCCTTTTTTCTCCCGTTTTCCATTTAAATGCAATTTAGTGAGCAGCTTTATCACAGTGGTTTCGCTTTTGGGTTGGTGGGATGACGCTCATTGAGTTACAGAGAGGAAAAGGGTTTGTTAGAGGGGGATCCCCAAATTAAGCTCCCTGCTGTCACCCCCGAGCACGGCAGAGCCTGTCCTGTGCTCCCTGATAGGACAGATGATGTCAGACAAGCTCGACCCAGTCGAGACAGGGGAAATATTTCTGGAGCCAAATGAAAGACTGACCTTTCCCCTTTTACCAAAAATCGGGGCAATCTCGTGCCCCCAGGGTCTGTGGAGGCCTGAGCCCCCTCACCCTTTTGCTTTCTGTGCCCCACAGCCCCAGCGAGGAGCCGGGGAGCCCCCAGCAGCACAAACCCAAACAGGTGAGAAAAAATCCTTCCCCTCCATCCCATGTGCCGCCATCCCCTGCTGTGGGGACAGCTGGGGACATCAGAGACCCTCAAACCCCAGAGCCCACACCAAGGCCGATTTGGGGCTGGTTGGGCTGCTCTGTTGGGGTGCTGCAGCCTGTGAGGGCATGGGATTTTTGGGAAGCCCCTCCAGAGCAGGTGGGTAGAGAAAATTCCACAGCCCACCCTTCTTTGTGGATCCTTCTGAATCCCCCCTCCATCGCTGTGAAGCACCCCATGAGGAGGGTTCCTCGCTCTTAACACTTTAATTAAGCCCCTCAGTTAAAGCTGTAAACTGTGACTCACTTTCCCCAGGCCATGACCCCAAAAGCCAGACCCCCCTTCCCTGCGTTTCGGAACAGCCCCCAGGCACCCCCGGCCTTGGGAGGGTCTCAGCAGAAATTTCATGCACCACCCAATTTAATTTTTAATCAGCAGCTCCTCCTTGAAGGGCTTTGTTAAGTAAGGGAGTGGTTGCCCACCCCACAGCTGCTTAAGGGATTAGGGGGTGCAAAGGAGCTTTTCCGTGTGAGCTCATGACAGGGAAGAAAGCAGCCAGTTCCCAGCTTCACCACGGAGCCCCCGGCTGCCCCTCCCCAAATTCACAGTCCTGGGATCCCACGGGGATCCATCAGGATCCCACCTTTTGCAAAACACCTCCACACACGGCCCTGGAGCGTGCAGGAGAAGCGAAACCCCCGCGAGGGGGAAGATGCTCTGTTGGGCAGTGGAAGCTCTGGCGCACCGGGATTTGCTGAGATCACTTTCTGAGCGCCCTGAGCTGACACCCACTCCCCAAATACCTCCTGTCCGGAGCCAAGTGCTGACCCACATGCTCCGTGTTTGGTAAATCGGGGTTATTTATAGCCCCAGCTAACCGGGATTAGGTGTGCTGTGCCTAATCCTCCTGCTTCCCTGCTCCTGCTGACCTCCTTGCCATTGGCAGGAGCCTCTTGCAGGGGTGAGGGGAGATGGAGGTGAGAGGCCAGGCTGTCTGTCCGTCCCTGCTCAGGTACCCGGAGTGCCCAGCAGCGCCCAGAGTGGCTCCCAGCCAGGGTCCCCATGGCCACGGTGTGATTTGTTCCTCTGACACGGTGTCACAGGAGCACCATCATCACCTCCCTCATCTCTGGGGTGTCCCAGGGTGGATGTTCTGTCTGTCTGTCTGTCTGCTAACAGCCCTTTCTGTTTTCCTCTCTGCCTTCCTCGGGGGCTGTCCCATGGTAAGTCACTTATTGAAGGTGTGAGTGTGTCCCTGATCCGGAGCGTGTCCCCTGCTCCTGTGTTGGGCCAGGGAAAGCCCGGCTGTTTCTGAAAGGGACCCAGTGCTGTACGAGCAGGGGTTGCCTTGTAAAGGGAAAAGGAGTTTAAAGCCAGCACCACCCCTGCAGCACCATCCGTGAGGGCAGAAGCTGAAGAAGAAGAAGCAGGAGCCTGGGCTGGAGCCCGAGGCCAAACCACGGCGGCCGCGGGTGAAGAAGCCGAGCGAGGCAGGGGCTGCAGAGGAGCCTCCTGCCCCAGCACAGGGTGAGCCCAGACCCCACAGCTCCCACGGGAATGGGGGAAATACTGATCCCTTCTGTGCCCCTGCCCCAGCACAGGGTGAGCCCAGACCCCACAGCTCCCACGGGAACGAGGGGAAGGACTGATCACCCTCTGTGACCCTGCCCCAGCACAGACCCCCACAGCTCCCACAGGAATGGGGGGAAGGACTGATCCCCTCCCCGTGACCCCATCCTGCACCTGAGGCGCTCTCCATTGGGGGCATCTCTTGAAATGCGCAGGGGTGAAGAAGGTGAGGAAGAAGAAGGAGGAGAAAGGGGAGGAGGAGAGCGACAAGGACCCCTACTCCAAACTGAGCAAGGAGCCTCGGAAGAAGAAGGAAAGCCCGGCTCCCCGCTCCCAAGGGGCCAAGGGCTCCAAGAAGCCACAAGGTGCGGGGGCAGCGCCCACCTCTGTGCAGGCACTCGCTCGTGTCCCCTTGCACCGTGTCCCGACAGCGCCGTCGGTGCTCCCGGTGTCCGCTGGGGCTCTGCACATCCCCACCAGAGCTTCTGGCTAAAACCCAGCCCCGGACCTGGGAGAAGCGGGGATGTGGCGGGGGACCTGCGCTCATTGCCTCGGTCGGGGAGTTGGGATCGAGGGGCGGAGGGGGGATTGGGGTGACACACTCCCTGGGAAGGTGGCAGTAGGTGCCCGGACGCGTTTCTGGAGCGAGAAGCGTCTCGGTCCCGTCCTCCGCACGGCGAGGCTGCGGCCGCGAGAGAGCGCTGTGGCCGCGCCCGCGGTGCCCGGCGCTGGACACGTCCCACGCCCCCCGGCCACCACCCCGGGGTGACAGGATGAGCCGCTGCCGCCCAGGGAGGGTCCATCCTCGCACACTACGAGGCTGGGGTCCCCCGCTGCCAGAGGACGTTGTGTTGGCTGATGCCGCGGTCACCTCTGGGCAGAGCCGGCTGAGGATGAGGAAGATGAGGATGAGGAAGAAGAGGTGGAGAATAAAAACCCGCCGAAAAAGCTCAAGAAGAAGCTTCCCAAAGAGCCCCTCTCAGGCGGAGGGGAGAAGAAGCTGAAACCGAAGGGTGAGTGCCCAGGGGACAGGGATGGCTTGAGCCCCCAGCTCTGTTGTCCCTGCTGGGACGAGGGCAGTGCCTGCACCCCGTCACTGTCCCGAGAGGCTCAGGGTACTGCAGAGCCATCGCCCCCTCCCTCTGCGACATCCCCCTGCTGTTCCAACCCTGCCACCTCCTTGTCCCCATCACTGCCCATCCCCATCCACCCTGTCCGACTGGTCACCAGCTCCTCTGTCCCAGCAGAAGACAAGAGTGACCCTGACAGCAAAGCCAAATCTGCCAAAGGCACCAAGAAGGAGCCAATGTCCGTGTTCCAGGTGAAGAAGGAGAAGAAAAGCAAGAAGAAAGGTATGGGGTGAGCAGGAGGGGGTGGCAGCCAGCCCTGCTGCCTGATAGCATCACTCCGAACCAACAGCACCCAGGGTTGTGTGACCGTGTCCCCCATGTCCCTCACAGCCGCCAGCAGCAGTGATGAGGAGGACGATTCTGACTCCAGCACCAAACCCATCAGGTCAGAGAAGAAGAAAAACCCAGTGTCCCTCTTCCAGACTGGTGGGGACCCCCCAAAGGAGAAAAAATCCAAAAAGAAAGGTGAGAGCCTGGCTCTGGAGGGTGGTGGGTTCGGGTGGGGTTTCTGGAGGTGCAGTGAGCTTGGCCATGACAAGGGGAGTTACAATCAGTGATGTTGGCACGAGTCTCTGCTGAGCTTGATTTTGGGGCTCAGTGGAGTCAGGATCTTCTCCCTTCTGTGCCCCTGCCTGTTCCTGCCCGCAGCTCCTCCCAAAGGGGCCGAGAGTGAGGAGGAGACCCCGGAGACCCAGCAGAAAAACTCCAACAAGAAGGGCAAAGCAAAGAAATCAAAGAAGGTACAAAAGACCCCTCAGAGCCATGGGGGTCCCCTCAGGGTGGGTCAGGAGCATCTCCTGGTGAGACCCACCACGGACTGTCCCCAAAGCCACCGGCTGCAGAGCCACAGCCCGGGGGGGATGGATAGCAAGGATCTGGGAAAGGAGGGGGCTTTGGGGTCACCATCCCCTCTCATGCCGCAGCAGAAGGAGGAGAGGCCCCCATCCCCTGTCATCGAGGTGGACAACCTGGAGGAGTTCGTGCTGCAGCCGGCGCCGCAGGGGGTGACCATCAAGTGCCGGGTGACACGGGACAAGAGGGGCATGGACCGGGGGCTGTACCCCACCTACTACCTTCACTTGGATAATGACAAGAAGGTGATTTGGGGTGGGGGCATGGACACCCCTGGGGCTCTGCATCCATCCCGGGGAGCACCCTCAGGTTTGGGGGGGACGATCGCCTGCATCCCCCTGTGCTGGTGTGTCCTGGATGAGGCTGCTCCCTTCTCCTGGAATTCCTCCCAGGAACTTCCCCGTGTGGAGGGTACCTGGAGTGATGAGTTAACACTGGCTAGAGAGCTGGGCTGGTCACTCCTGCCCTGTAACGCAGGCAGCATTTTGGGGATCATCTTCATGACACCCTCAAGGTCATGGCAGTGACTTGTTGGGAGATGAGCTGGGGACAGCAGTGGCGATGGCAGTGACAATGTCCCATTCCCACACGGTCCCACTGCTCTGCCAGGTGTTCCTCCTTGCCGGGAGGAAGCGTAAGAAGAGCAAAACCTCCAACTACCTCATCTCTATCGACCCCACTGACCTGTCACGGGGTGGAGACAACTTCATCGGGAAGCTGAGGTAGGAGCAGAGGTGACACCCCGTTTTGGTGGCACCCCATTTCTGCAACACCCTCTTCCCGCTCTGTGGGTTACAGGCTGTCCCGAGCCATGGCTGGGGCAGAGAGACAGAAATTCAGCATTTCCCACTGCTGCGTCTGACCTGAGGAGTGGTGGGGGGCTGAGAGGGGAAAACAAGCTTGGCCGGTTCCTCCCAGCAGACAGGTCATGGCTAGAAAAGGCACCTGGCAAGTCCCAGCCTGCACTGCCAGCAGCCACACGGCAATGCTGGGGGTCCCCGTGGGGGCAGCACCCTGTAACCCCCTGATTTAGGGCTGCCTTGAACCCCAGAAAATGACTGAAGGGTGGGAAGGACAGCATTGGCGGGGTGCTGTTCCAGGGGTTTGCAGCCAGACCAAAGCCAAGGCTGTGCCTGGAGACATCACGGGGGGGTTGGAGGGGACTCAGCCACAGCCACCCCCCACCCTTGGCTGCAGATCCAACCTGATGGGGACGAGGTTCACCGTGTTCGACAACGGCGCCAACCCCGACAGGGCCAACGCCGACTGGTCCAACGTGCGGCAGGAGCTCTCGGCCGTGGTCTACGTAAGAGCAGCCGCACAGGGAGCCCCTCCCCAGCCCCTCCGGGCAGGCAGAGAGGGGCTCCCACCCTGCACCCCTTCACTGGGGGCTGCAGAGATGTGGGATGGGCTGGAGCCATTCCCATTCAGCCCCGGTGAGAGGCTGTATCCTGTGGTGGTTCCTGGTTTTAGAGATAGGGTTTCTCTTGCAGGAGACCAATGTTTTGGGGTTCAAAGGCCCCCGGAAGATGACTGTCATCATACCTGGGATGAACTCTGACTGTGAGAGGGTGCCCATCCGGCCCCGAAACGTAAGTCAGGGGCTGGACTGGGAGAAAGTCCTTGGGAGCTGGGTTTGCAGGGGACCACCTTGGATTTTACCCATCTTGGGGCATGGAGAGGCTTTTGGGTGTCCCTGAAATTCAAGGTGTCCCTGGGATGTGGGAGATGTGGTGTCTGGTTTTTTCTCCACGACAGATCCCATTTCCAGCTGGGTGCTGCTACAGAGCATCCCCCAGGAAAGCCACAGGAGGTGGCAGAGCTCTGGAGGGGTCACCCCACCTCTGCTCTTCTCCCCCTTGCCCCTCTGCAGGATAACGACGGCCTCCTGATGCGATGGCAGAACAGAAACATGGACAACGTGATCGAGCTGCATAACAAGGCGCCGGTGTGGAACGACGAGACCCAGTCCTACGTCCTCAATTTCCACGGCCGCGTCACCCACGCCTCCGTCAAAAATTTCCAGATCGTGCACAGCAGTGACCGTAAGCTGGGACAGGGGATAGGGCAGGGGAGCACTGCCTCATGAGGCCAGCACTGACTGTTTTGGCTGAGGTTTAGTTTTTTCACGCTCTGGGGTCCTGCCTGCCTTTGCTGGGCTGGGAAGAAGCCGGACAGGCGCCCCACAGGAGCTGCGCTTGGGCCCTGGCGCTGGCAGGGGCAGTGTGGGGCTCCTGTTGCCAGGCAGATTTAGGGCAAGGGCAGATCCTGCGGGGTGTTGAGCCCCCCATCACACCACAGCCACCCACTCACCCCAGAGCGTTATCCCAGCACACCCCACGCTGCTGGTGGGCTCACCCCACAGGACAGTCCCTCAGGGGTGGCAGCAGCTCTGTCTGGATGCGGCCGCTCGCTCGTCACCTGTCCGGCGCAGTCAGAAGCCCTTGGCCTCCGGGGTGTTGGGTTACCGGACAGAAAAAGCCTCTTGAGGGCCCCTGGTTATTTTTACAGATTTCCTGTCACCCGCCCTCCAGCAGCAGCGATCCCACAGTCCGGGGGGGTGGGGTGAGTGGGGTCCGTGTCCCTTGGGGGGGCTGTGGCACTCAGGGAGGGGGGTGCTGGAGGGACCAGAGGGTGCCATGGTCTGTGGAATGGGAAAACGACGCTTTTTGGTGATCGGTGCTGCAGAACAGCACAGCCAGCACAGGAGTCACAGGCAGAGTTTGGGTGGGGGTGCGTGGGCGGCTTCTTTTGGGTGCTGCAGCGTGGGGAAGGGCAGGCTGGGCGCCCAGGTGACCCCCCAGCTGCTTGGCCTCTCTCTGCAGCCGACTACATCGTGATGCAGTTCGGGCGCGTGGCGGACGACGCCTTCACCATGGACTACAACTACCCGCTGTGCGCCGTGCAGGCCTTCGCCATCGCCCTCTCCAGCTTCGACGGGAAGCTGGCCTGCGAGTAGCACCTGCACCGGGGCTGCTGGGGCCACCGGGGCTGCTGGCACCACCGGGGCTGCTGGCACCACCGGCGCTCCCTGCCAGTGCCCAGAGGATGCTCCTGCACCCCTGGCCTGTTCCGCTCCCTGCGTTTCCACCTTCCTGCAGTCACAGTTGTTCTGGGGTGGTTCAAGGCACCTGGTGCCCACTGAGTGCTGTGGGATGCTCATCCAGCTGCAGCCACTCTCTCCAGGCAAATTCAGGGCGAATCTCCTGCCTGGGTTGATGGCAGAGCCAGGCTGGGGGTATATTCGGCAGATGAGGCTGACTGCAACCCCCATCTCATCCCTTTGAGATGTTTCTTGGACTCAGATCCTGGAAACTCATTCCCCCTCCTTTAGTCCTTTTTTTATTTTTAATTACGGTTTGTATTTTTATGCTCAGTCTCCCAGTGAGAAGGGGTAGGTGGCCTCCTCGCTTCGTGTTTCCTCATCCCTGCCCACATGCAGGTGGGCTCTGCCTAAACTCCCAGCTCAAGTCCCCCATCCCAGCTCATTGCCTGCCAGGCACAAAACCCCTCTTTTGCCCCATTTTACCCTGGCGTGAGCAGATGGCCAGTGCCCATGGTGTGTTTGCACCCACTGCCCAGAAAATGCTGGGGATTTGGGGCCCTGAGAAGCAGCCTGGCAGCGGCAGCACACGGGCACGTGCCGAGGGGTGACAGTGCCAGCAGAGGAGGGCTGGCAGGCACGTGAGGCAGAGCTGGCATTGCTGGCAGGTGGCCCAGCTGGGTCAGCGCTGCCAGGAGGGACCTGGAAGAGCAAAGTGAGGGTGCACCAGGAAGCAGTGCAGTGACTCACAAGGTGTGGCGCGGTGCTGAGTCACGCTCAGCACCCAGACAGGCCCTGCCGAGCTCCCCGTGCCCTCGGCACTCGCTGCCCCTTCACTCCCTGACCCCCCTCCTGACCTCACCTGCCCCAGGTGTCCCCACGGCTGCCTCACCGGTGCCCTCTGTTCGTGAGAGGCGGTGGACAGAAGGTGCCGTCCCCTGTCTCAGACTGGTGAGGAGCTGCAGGGAACCACTGGGAAGGGGAGATGCTGAGGAGAGGCAGCTCAGTGGGAGCAGGACAGCTCATGTCCCCGATATCACCATTTATGGGGTGAGGATTTGGCTGCACAGACAGTCCCAAATCTGATTAATTCAGTGGTGAGAAAAACGGGGACGTGCCAAGAAGCCCTGAAACACCATCCTGAGCTCTCTGGTGCTGTTTCTCTCACTTGCTCAGCTCATGCACTGACCCCAGGACAATTTGGGGTTCCCTTCCCAGGACACATATGGGGTGCGCCCCCACTCTGGGGGTGATCTGATCCCCCTAGGTTGATGCAGCTGAGAGGCAGCTGCAGCAGAAAGGCTGAGGAGCAGATGGATGAGAGGGATGTGGTTGTGCAAGAGGGATGCTCATCCTCTCTGGGCAGTGTCGCAACATCACCACGGCCGAGCCTGTGTGAGTGGAGCTGAGGACAGATGACAGTGACAGGGGGACCACGAGCTGCTGCTGGACCACTGGTGAACATCTGCCCCGGTGGCTTTGCAGCTGGGAGTGGAGATTTCCCCCAGCTGTATGAATCTGGGCTTCGTGATTTGTGGGCAGATGCTCGTGGCGGGACAGGCAGAGGTGGATGGTTTGGGGACAAGCCAGCCAGCATGGGACATCATCCATTACCCACGCAGAGAGCTGAGAGAACATCTCATGAGCTAAAGGGAGAACCAGCCACAGCAGTTGGGGGCCAGCATCCCTGGCGAGGTATGGCCAGCAAATGTGGGGAAAGCAAGAGCTTTCTGCCCTAATCCAGCCACAAACCCAACATCTGTTTGAAATCGGGACGAGCTCAGCTAACGTTGAGCTAATCCTTGTCCCCGTTTCCTCCAGAGCAAGGAGAAAAGAAGCAGCAGGGTGGGAGAGAGGGGTTTGGGCTCCCCAGGTTCTGTCTGCTCTTATCCCAACTGCTCCCTGCATTGATTCTCCCTCCCCTCACCCAAAAAGTTTCCCTTTTCCATTTGCCCCTTGTTGCTTGCAAACCCCTCAGGTTTCCTGGCCTGTCGCCCATGGCACAGAGCAGAATCCCTGCCATGGGTGTCCAGTGCGATGCCACCCAATCTCCGAGCAGCCACTGCAGCAGCCGCCCACCCCAAATCCCTTACACAAACGCTCTAACGCAAACCAACTGCGGCAGAAGAGACGAATGAAAACAATTTAATAGGGCGATGGATATTCGGGCCCTTTGTTTGCGCTGGCTGTTAACACCAGAGGAGATGAGGGATGGAAGCAGTTGAAATGTGTATCTACTTTGGCCGGCGGAAAGTGTGACGGATGCGCCAGCAGACCAATGGCTGAGGATGCTGGGGTGTGCGTGGGTGTGAAAGGAATGCTTGCTGCGAGAAGAGATAGAAAAAAAAAAGAAGAAAGAGCCTTATCAATGGTGTTTGAGTCCAAAGTGTATGTATTCCTTGGAGAAAGGGTTTCCTCAGTCCCCAGGGATGATGTTTTCCCTGCAGAGTGAGACTTTGAGGTTTCTGAAGGTTCGTTTTAGGGGGGCTGGCACCAGGCTGGTGCTGCAGGCATGGATTGAACCCCACAAAGTGCTCGTGCAGGGGCACAAGCACGGCCACTGGCCAGAGGCGACTGTCGTCAGCTCCTCAAGGGGAACCTCCTGGGAAATGCGACTTATTTTTGCAGAGATGCTTATAAGGCAAAGGGGAGGAAAAGAATAAGGCCCCACCTCGCTGCTGAGCAGCACATCCCAGCCAGGAGCGGTGTCACTGCGGTGCTGACGGCTCTCTCAGTGCTTCATCCCCATCCCACGCTGATGAGTGGAAAGATGCTGGTCCAGAGCTGAGCAGGAAGATGGATGTGGGGCACTTTTCCCCAAACCCCTGGGGTTTGGGGACTCCACACACGCAGTCCTGAGCACAGGCTCAGCCCCTGCTCTCATGGGGGGGTGACAGATATTTCCATGGGTTCCAGGAGGCAAATGCCCCATCACGGGGACAGCCTGAGGAGGGAAGGGCTGGAACATCCTGGGGGTGTGGGAGGGGAGACCAGAGCTGAGAAACTCCTTGTCCAGCAGTGGAAGGGCTGGAGCTGTTTGGTTCCCAGCGAGCTGCCACAGCCCCAGCCCCGGGGGATCTCTCTCCAGCTTTGAAGTGGCGATACTTTAATTAATTAAAGAAGTGATTGTGGCGAGGTGTTCTTCTCTTCCCTCCCCCTCCCCTCATATTATCGTTTGATAACATTTTTTAGAGGGAAAGGCAGACTCGTTGCTGGTTAGCTCAGCTGAGGCTTTGCAGGATGGGCTCCTCGGTGCAGCAAGCGACAGGCAGCAATGGAAATGCCAATATTTTTCAACTGCTTTTTGAAAGGAGTCATTTTTTAATTAGTGAACCCATTCTGGAGAAGTGTTGGAGTTTTACAATGTTGTAGCTGTTCTTGGTGTCTTGCCTAGACTTGGATGTTCTGGCCATAAGAAAATATTATTTATGGCGTTGCAGCTTGCAGCTCTTTTATATTATAATTTGAGAAAGGAAGTTGCTGTTCCCACCAGTGGACCAAAAAAAAAAAAAATAGCAGAAACAAGGATTACGGACTTCTGAAGGAGGAAAAGAAATAAAAATTAAGAGGCAGAATGGAAACAAACCACGGAGCCAGCCTTGAATCTTCGCACTCCTGAACAAGCTCATCCCAGCATCGCTGATGGATGCTGAAGCCAGACCCCTGCCCAACTGGCAAGGCCAGAGCAGCAGTGACCCCCTCAGCACTCCCCTGCTCAGCACCACATATGTTCCTAAACATTTGTGGATCAGGCTTTTTATTCATGGGCTAACACACACTTGTTTGCTCATGCCTTACTCAGCCTAAACTCCTATTGAACTCAATTAAGGCTGTCATCTCCAGGAGCACTCAATGTCATTTTTGCCCAAGTAAGGGATGAGTAACGAGGCTCTGAGCAGCCCTTGGAGAATAGCAGCCATTTTGTTGCAGTTTTTGGTCCAGATTTCTTACAAGTTAGCACCAGGCCAAGGGTGGAAGAATGCGATATGGCTTTATGAATCACACACAATTGCTGAATGCGCTGGATGCTTCAGAGCCTGTCACTCCACAGACTGAAGCATTGGCTGTCTTGTCCCAGAATGCCTGAATACAACCAAGCTCATGATGAAAATTAGAAAAATATGTTTCTAGAAGGAATGGGATGCAAAGAACATCCCTTCTCCAAGCAGGGCGCTGGGAGGATTCCTCAGCCTGATTTCCCTCTGGGGGTTTTGGGTACCATGGCACAGGGCTGCGGTGTGTGCTGGCCCCATGGCTGGGGGGACTGGGGGTTTTGTCCTTTTTGGGGCTGCAGCTCCTGATGGTCAGGCTGGGTTGTGTCGAGGAACTTGTATGTGACCGGCCAGCTGTGGCTTAGCACGTTACCACCCATCAGCTCCCTCAGAGGAAGTGACCATGGCCTGGACCTTGGCTGAATTCTCTTGAAAAATCCCAAGTGTGGGCTGAAATCCCCATCCTGGGCACCATGGGGTGGGGGTCTGGGAGAAACAGGGAATCTGCAGATTGGTGGGATGCAGGGGACTCTGTGTGTGTTGTGAGGATGAGGAGTGAAGCTGTTTGGAGAAGGATGAAGGGGGACTCTGCGTGTGTGTGAGGGTGAGGAGAAGGATGAAGATGTTTGGAGGGGGATGAAGGTGTGAGGATGGGAAGGAGGAGGAGGATGAAAATGTGTGGCAGGGCATTATAGTGCGCAGAGGACAATGAAGATGTGCAGAGGGGGATGGAGGTGAGCACAGGGATGAAGGTGAGTGAAGGGGAAGAGTGGGATGAAGGGGAGCACGGAGGGCGATGAAGATGTGCAGAAAGGGATGAAGGTGTGCACGGGTGACCCGCGCTGGCTGGGGACGGGACGGGACAAGACGGGACAGCAGCACCTTCACGCCCCGGCCCAAGGCCGCATCCCGGGACCGCATCCCGGGAATGCCGGACTGAGAAGGAGGAAGAGGAGGAAGGTGAGGAAGGCTCATAGAGGGCGCTCCCACATCCCAGGCCGGGCCAAGACGAACTCCAGGGCTGCCCTTTCCCAAAAAAACCCCTCCCTTGTGAAAGGGAAGTCCCGCGTCCCCGCTGCCCGCTGCCCCGACGGGGAGGTCGGGAGGGTCGGGCGGGAGGAAGGGNTCCTCCTC
This sequence comes from Pomatostomus ruficeps, assembly GCA_013400735.1. Classification (NCBI taxonomy): domain Eukaryota; kingdom Metazoa; phylum Chordata; class Aves; order Passeriformes; family Timaliidae; genus Pomatostomus; species Pomatostomus ruficeps. The sequence goes on along the minus strand of VYZT01000688.1, from coordinate 52,817 downwards.
CTCCTCCAGCCCCTCCTTCCTCCCGGCCCGCAGCCCTCCGCCTGCTCCGAGCCCCGGCGGATGGCGGGGGGCGGCGGGGTCGCACCGGCGCTGGTCGCCCCCCGGCCGGAGCTCGGTGCCTTCCCCCGGGGCTGCCCCCGACGCCCCCCGATGGGGTGTGTGCACGGAGGGGGGGGCACGGCCGGGCTGATTTCACTCCCCCCCGTCGGGTCCCCGGGCTCCCGCCCCGTCGGGGTTGCGCTGCCCCCGCGCCGGTCCCCGCCGAGTCCCCCCGCGGCGCATCCCCGGGGTGACAAAGGGGCCTTGTGCCCGCACGTCGGGAGCGTTCGGGGCGGGCGCCGGACGTTAACGGGCAGGGACAGTCCGCCCCGGCCGGAGCCCCCCGGGGAACGGGCGCGGGAGGGTCCCGGCTGAGCTGCGGGGTCACCCGCGTGTCACGCTACATGTGTGTCACACGCATGTAGGGGATGACCATGCACTGACTGTATGCTAAACACTTTGTGCCTCGTCATAGGGGTGCTTTGCTAACAAGGCGGCAATTAGATGTATAATTTTCAGCGGTGTGTCATCTTTATTATTATTATTATTGTTTTATTTTTACACCCTCTTTGGGTTTGGTGTTGTTTTTTTCCCCCTTAACCCCCTTGGAAGGAAAATACGGCCAAGCCCTCGCAGAGCNGAGGAGGAGGAGGAGGAGGAGGAGGTGGAGAAGGAGGTTAGGGGAGGAGGAGGAGGAGGCCCGGCCCGGCCCCGCCGCCTCCTGATTGACTCCCAACTTTCCGCTCCTCCCTCGCATAAACTTTCCCGTCCCTGCGCCTGGCTCCGTGCGCGGACCCGGGAGCCCGCCGCGCTCCCCGCATTCCTGCCGCCCTCCCCGGCCCGGCCCGGCCCGGCCCCGGCCCCGCTCCGGCCCCGG
>VYZT01000688.1:278-51800 GCA_013400735.1 Pomatostomus ruficeps | reverse complement strand
GAGCCCCCCGGGGAACGGGCGCGGGAGGGTCCCGGCTGAGCTGCGGGGTCACCCGCGTGTCACGCTACATGTGTGTCACACGCATGTAGGGGATGACCATGCACTGACTGTATGCTAAACACTTTGTGCCTCGTCATAGGGGTGCTTTGCTAACAAGGCGGCAATTAGATGTATAATTTTCAGCGGTGTGTCATCTTTATTATTATTATTATTGTTTTATTTTTACACCCTCTTTGGGTTTGGTGTTGTTTTTTTCCCCCTTAACCCCCTTGGAAGGAAAATACGGCCAAGCCCTCGCAGAGCCACCCACCTCCAACCCCCGAAACCGCTCAGGCCCTATACAATGTGTTTGGCTTCTATTGACTGAGAAAAAACCCAGTTTGGGGAAAAACCAGCTGGAAACCAGTGGCCCTGCTGGAGTAGCGGGCACCCTGAAGCTGCTCACTGCCGTTCGGTGGTTGGCATGGAGTGGCAGGGGGAAAGGTGAAGGCAGAGATTTGGGGGGCTTTTAGTGCTTTGCAGGGAGCCGGGACAAGCCGGGCTGGGCGATCGTCCCATCAGCGAAGCGATAATCTCCTGTGTCAGGCACGCCGGGGTATTTTGGGCTCCGGCATCCTCTCTCCCCTCCTATCGCTTTACCCCGCGCGGGTACGTGCGTGTCGTGAGTCAGGGCATTGGCAGTGCCCGGCCACCCTGGGGGGCCCTGCCAGCCAGGCTGCCAACCTCCCCCTGGTGTCGGAGCGCTCGTGATGCTGAGTGGGGAATTGGGGCTTGCCAGGCTGATGAGCCCCCCGTGCACCCACGGGCCCTGGGGCCTCCGTGGCCTCACAGCCCACACCCCTTGGGGGTCGTTTCCCCCAAGAATGGGAGGAAGAGGGTCCCCAAAATGGGCAAGGAGTGAGAGCTCACCAAGGTCACTCAGTGGTGAAGCCAGGAGAGAAACAGGTATGGGGGCTGGGACCCCGGTGGCAGGGCAGGTGATGGTCACTGTGGCAGTGCCCCAGCACTTCCCCACCCAAGAGGACGAGCATGAGTGTCCCGTGGGGAGCAGGCACTGGATTTGGCCCTGTTTGGGTGTTACAGGGTCAGCATTCCCATGGGAAAAGGCTGCTGATGGCTGAGGGGTGAGCAGCTTCTCCTCATAGCTGGGTGACACAGGGGGACATTGCCATCCCCAGGGACCTCAGCACCCAGCTGCCTCCCCACAGGGGGCATGTGGCTGGCACCACACTGGCTGTCCTGACAGGAATAACCCTTTGAAAGCAGCGGGTCCAGCCGCCTCCTATAAACGGCACCCAGGTATTTCAAGGAGCCTCATCCTGCCTGAGGTGCCTGCAGCACTGGGGTGCAGCTCAGAGCGGGGGGATGTTTCAGCTGGGGCATTTTGGACAGCATAACCCTCCAGCAGTCATCCCACAGCTAACATCCCTTTCCTGCAAGGCAGAATCCTCCAGCTCCATCAGTAAAAGGGACTTGCATCCCTTTGCCATGGCACACTGTGGCTATTTATCATGATATCAGAAACAGCATCTCCTTTTAATCGCCATTTAATCCCCATCTTGCCACCACCAAGTGGGTTGGGAGGCGAGTCCCGGTGGCCCTGGCGCTGTGCCGAAGGAAGGAGCCTTTTCCCGGCGGTGTGTGAGCAGGTCATGGCACTGAGGAGGTGGGGGTGGCAGCGGTAATCAGCTATAATTAATGTATTAAAAAGCAAGTAACCGCGCAGCTCCCATCAAACACACAGAGAGCACGAGGCTGGTGGCAGGTGAGCTCGCTGGTGAGACTGGGTGCAGGCACGCAGCAGCCAGAAAGGGCAGAAATGGGCAATTTTGGGCTGTTTGTGGGGGGATAAATGTGTTTTCCTGCATTGGTACCTCCTCTTCTGTCTGTGGGAGTGGAAAATGGAGGGGAAGGGGGGAGAAGGGGCTGCAAAGCCCTAACCAAGGGTGCTGCTGGGATTTGTGTGACAAGAGCCATCCTGAGGCTCTTTGTGAGGTTGGGATCTCTCCATCCATCACTGAACTGGATGGATGCTTTCCAGAAAATGTCCCATCTCTGGGAGCTTCCCTCTCCCATTAAATCCTTGTTGGCTGTGGCACGGGGCTGGCGGGACAGCCACGGTGTTTACATCGCCTTGAGCACTGCTGGTGGATGGGATGCAACCAACTACCCCCGATTTTGGGAGCTTCCATCCACGGGGGATTTGCCGAGTGGCCAGGCCGTGCCCTGACCTTCTCAGCTGTTTGTCCAAGGTGTTATTTGGGGTCGGGGCCAGGCTGGGGGCTGCGGCAGCCGAGCCCAGGCACCTGCGTGTTGTGGTTGGGGCAGACACCTGAAGCGCATGGGCGTTCGCTATTGCCACCGTCACGTGGCGACTTATGAAATGTTTTTTTGGAGGGAGGGAGGGAGGGAAGGTAATGATGGGGTGAGCCGGCGGGGCCATGCCCCACACCAGCCTGCAGCGGGCACGCGGCAGCAGCGGCCCCCCCACGCGATAACGCACGTCCGGATCCTGCTGCGGGTCTGGACATGCTGCTACAGCTCCCGCTGCTTCAGTTCTCCCCGCCTGCGAAATGGGAGCGAGGGGCCCCGGGAAAACCTGCTCGTGGTGCCGGTCAGCCGCTTGCCTGGCCATGCCGGTGGGACAGGGGGTCAAGAAGTGCTGGTTGCCATTTGGGGCTCTCCGCGCAGCCCGTGGCAGGGTTTCCTGATGAGCACGTGTGGCCGACACCTTTGGAGGTGACAGGCCCTTAACCCCATGGTCTCGCTCTTGGGGTTGGCAGATGGTGGCCTTGTGGTGACAGTGTTCACGTAGGGCTCTACACTGTGGCAGCTGAGCCCGTGGGTGAAGGATTCGGGAAAACACTGATCGCACGAGGCACATCCCATCCTGGCAGCGCAAACCCCGGTGGAGCACGTCCCCCCATCCGGTCCCAAACAGATGTGATGCTCCAGTGCCCCCGGCGTCCCCCATGAGACAACAGCAGCACCGAAACCCAGCGTGCCCACCGCTGCCACCTCCCAGCGGGGCACTGGGTGTGTCGCAAGCTGAGCTGGGTCTCTGCTCTATAAAGCCGGCCCAGGGCTCCCCCTCGGGCACACTCGTGAGAGCCGGAGGCACAGAGGTGACTGCGGGGCCGCGCCGCTCCCGGGCAGCGCTGGCTGGCGGGTGGCAGGCGAGGTGTGAGTGATGGAGGAGGCTGCTCCATCCCCTTCCCCCTTTGCCGCCGGGGGATCGGTGCGGACCCGGAGCGTGTGCTGGCACAGCTCCCCGGGCTGCGGGGGGTGGCCGGGGAGGGGACGGCAGGGCTGCAGCTAATTTTAGGAGGTGGGCAGAGCCTCATGGGAAGCAGCCGGCTGGAGGGAGGTGTCGCACTCGCACCGCGGTGCCCACGAGCGTCGAGAGTGAGCCCTGCGTGACCCTCCGTGGCTCTGAAGATGCTGCCGTGGGCCGGCAAGGAGGCTCTGTGCTGGCAGCCCAGTTCTCTGCTCTGAGGAAGAGCCGTGCCCCCGCGGATGCCCTGGCTGCTGGAGGGGCCGTGGGTCCGGGGAAACACTCGGGGGCACAGCCGCGGATTCCCGGTGTGCGCTATGCAGGAGGCGGGCGAGCCCCGCGCCGCTCCGTGCCTCAGTTTCGCCGTGACCGTCTCGCCAGCGTTCCCCCGGCGGAGTGCGGTGGAGGCAGGAAGGCTGGCCGGGCTCGGGGATCCTCGCCTGGGAGCGCCAAGCCTTATTATTTCCCCACAACTGTCTCCTCCTCGCTCCTCGTAAAATTAGATCCAGCTGTTCACAATAGCCACTAACTTCTCTCCGGAAGATGTTCAAAGTTTACAGACGCGGAGCGGCGCGGGTGCGTGGAGGATGGGCTGCCGTTCCCATGCCAGCTCCTCGCCGCCCGCCCTTCCCCCAGAGGCAGCCAGCTCCTGCCTCCCCCCCGCCGGCTTAGGCAATTCGGGTTTAGGAAGAAGCACACCCGCACGCAGGCATGCGAGCTCCCGACCCAACCGAGCGTCGGGTTTTTATTAGCAGGAAGATCTGGGCGCTTCACAGTCCGGGAGAGAAGGTCTGGTCTAAGACCCTGCTTCTCCCTGCCCGGCTTTGTGCCCGTGCGCTTGGATGAGTTGGGCAGGGTTCTGCTTTCCTGCTTGCCAGCACCTGTGCCCAGCTGTGGCGTGAGTCTGGGCTCCAGCTCTGGCGTGGGGTGGCTGCTGTGTCCCCTCACAGCCGTGTCTGGGTGGCACTGCAGAGTTGTCAGGGTCCAGCTTCGTTGTTTGGACATCAGTGTGCTGGGCAGGGGTCTAACACGCTGTGCCAGGCTCTCTGGCGCTCTTGGGCCATGCTCCTCGCTGGAGCTCCTTCTTTTACCAAGAATACTGCCTTCATGTATTTTTAGCAATTTTCCTCCCCAAGGATTCCAGAGCAATTTTTCATTCGGCGGGAGCTGGAGTCGCTGTGCCCGTCTCCAGCTCTCAGCTCGGGCAGTGGCGAGAGATGCTGGGAGAGGGCGATGAGCTGCCACGGGCTCCCAGCACGCTCCTGGCATGCACGAGGATTTGCTCGCTGGGACCGTCTGGGGTGGTGGCAGTAAAATGGTGCTAAATCAGAATATCCCTTTCTGGGAATCAGTCACTGATGGGTTTGTGCAGGGCAGCCTGTACCTGCTGTTGCAGCTCCTGCAGGACCTCAGCTGGGCACTGCTTCGAGCGTCTGGACTCGTTACAGGAGGGCAGGAAAGTGTGTTCCCTCACAGGGGTGACAGTGGCCAGGTGACAGTGCTGTGTCACACTCTGTGCCAGACTCTGGCAGCCAGGGACATCTCCGTGTCTTGGCTGGGGTGGTAATGCCTGACAGCCGCCCTGCCCGGTGTCTGAGGAGCCGATCCCCCCAGTCAGTTCTCACACCCCCCATCCCACGGGAGCTGGGAGCTGTGAACGTGGCAGTCGGTGCTAACTCTGGGCCCCGGCGGGTGCCACAGCGCGGGCAGTGGGTACAGCTGCTCCCTGGGCAGGCTTGGGTTTCACGGGGGCGGAGGCGGCCAGGGGCAGGTGTGAAATTCATTGCAGCCTTCCTCCTCCTCCTCCTCCTCCTCCCTGCCTGGTAGCCAGCATCCCGTGGGAGATGTTTTCTCTGGCCCTGCTGCAACGGCACAAAATGGGGTCAGCAGCACCTGGAGCTCTTCTGTGGAGGCATTTCTCCTCCCAGGAGCAGGACAGAGGGCGGGTGGGCTCCCTGGGATACCTGGCTGGCCCCTGTGGGAGGGCACTGTCCCACTGCAGGCACAGAACTGCCCGACCCAGGCTTCCCTGGTGCTCCCCTGACACCAGAGACCCTTGGCTTCCCCTTGGGATAAGCTGGGAGTCCCCAAGGAGTCAGGATTTGTTGGCCACTCCGAGCTCATCTACAAGGGATATTCAGAACCATCCTGGGATGGATGTCTTTTGGCAAATTAAGCAGTCCCCAGTGGACGCTGTGTCCAGCGCTGGCTGTGCCATGGGCCACCAGCTCTGGGGGTGTCACAGGACGGCATGGGGGTGGCCCATCCCCAGCAGGCAACTCCAACCCTGTTGTTTCCATCCAGCTCGTTTCATAACACAGAGAGCAATTAATGCTCTAAAAGCTTTCTATTTATGCGCTCCTGGGTGAAACGCCCCGTCCTGGCTGGGCAGGGCAGTGTAATTGGGCCAGGGAGGCACGCTGGGTTACAGTGTCCGTCTGTCCTCTGCCCTCGGGTCCTGAGCCTGAAGACTCGAGCAAAACCAGCTCAGGTCCTCCAGAAGCTGAAACCCAGCTCTGCCACCCTGCCAGGACTGGGGGAAGTGGAGGGGATGGAAGGGTTGGTTTGGATGCCCGTGATTTCGTGTTAGGAGGGAGCTGTGCCCCGGGTTTGCCTCATCCCCTTCCTCCTCTCTGCCCAAACATTTTGGGAGCAAATCCCTCGCATATTCTCTTTGTTCATCCACAGCCCTCTGGGAGCATCCCTCGACCTCGCGCTGCTGAGCGAGGCCCAGACACATCCCTGCCAGGTGGAGGCTCGGGGCTTTGCTGGGAGCTTGGGGACCCTTTGGCCGCGGGGGTCCAGCTGGAGCTGGGGGGCATGGGGAGCCTGGGGCAGCCCTGGCAGTTCTTCAGACCCTGGTGGGATGCTGCCACGTGGCTTCCTGCGGTTTCCTTGCTCCGATTGCTTCCTGAGCCGCCCGCCAAGCCGGAAGGGACAGGAAGTGATAGAGGGGAGGAAATTAGTTGGGCTGTCTCACGGGGAGCTGGCCTGGTGCACTGGGGGCTCTGCCGCCACCTGGGTCCCCAGACTGTGCCAGGTGACCCTTCGGAGAGGACGTGGCCAGTCAGGAGGTGCAAACCTGGGTGGAAGAGAGCAGGGTGGCCACCCTTCCCTCCATGAGCCAGGGAATCCCTCAGCAAAGCCTGAGAGCTGTTTGGAAGTGGAGCGCAGTGTAAACAAACCTCCTTTCACCGCCCTCCTGCCGCGCCGCGTCTCGCTCGGCCGCTGCCACCCGCCTCGGTGAGCTCTGGTTGTCCCTGGGACAGCCATGTGCCAACCAGGATGGTGTTTCCCTGTGGGAATGGGGCAGGATGATCCCAAAGGGTCCCTGGGCAAGGTGCCAGGGATATGGGGCTCCTGGGAAGGGCTGCAGGGTCATACTTGGCAGAGCCAAGAGCATCCCGCTCTCTGCACTGCAGTGGACAGGGCAGCATCTTCTCCAGTGCGTTGTGGTCCTGCTGGTGTCCCCCAGGAGCTCCACAGCTTTTGGGTTTCCTTGGAGGGGCTCTGCAGAGCTGATGGCCGTGTGACCGTGTGGGCAGCATTCCTCCCGGCCATGTCACCAGGTGGGGAGAGGCAGGAGCAGGGACACAGCCCCCAGCCAGAAACGAGGGGCACGTTAACGAAAGGTTCTGCCTGCCTCCAAACCAGTGCCTGCATCAGGGCCCCAGCTGTGCTCTCACTGAGCCCCAATGCGCCAGGACACGCAGGAACTGGGCTGCCCTAGAGCCTCAGCTTTGGGGTCTTGCAAAGCAGTCCCAGGCAGGGGTGCATGCTCAGCACCAGGGAGGATGGGGACTCGTGTCCCCATCACCTCTGGAGCGTGGGTGACATCAGTGGTGGTGACGGGGAGGGGGTGGTGGCAGCCCCGTGCTCCCCCACAGGGCTGGCGCGGGCGGCACTGAGCCGGTGCGAGGCTGAGCTGCTCTGTGCTGCTCCTGCCTGGGCTTGTCATGAACTTTTATCCTTTTGCCGTGGGGTCTGGGTGCAGGGGGGAGGGAGAAGGGCTGGATTGCCCTGGGCCCCCTGCATGGGGAGGCGGGATGGAGTCAGGATGCAGCTGGACCCCCCTCCCTGTGTTTGCAGGGTTCTTTGCCTCCACAGTGTCCCCAGCACCTTTGCAGAGTCTTTTTGTCCCCGTGTCCCCCACCACGGGCTGGGTGAGCCCCGGGTGAGAAGGGAACCTTGGGGCTGCTCTGTCCCACACCTTGTCCCTCTGGGTGGTGCCAGCTGGGGACCTGTTGTGCTGCAGTCCCCTTGTGAAGCGAGTGCTGGTGCCCGTGCCCTGCAGTCCAGGTGCTGTGAGGAGATGCTGTGACAACAGCCACCACCCCTGTCCCAGTTTGGGCGGGACATCGGGGTCTGGGGCAGTGCGAGGGCTGCTGGGGCTGTGCCTCATGCAGCAGATGGGGTGATGCTTTTGGGGCTGACCATGCTGGGAAAGAAGAGTATGCTGTCCTGCAGCTTGGTGGCACAGGACAAGGGTGCACGGGGGCATTGTGGGGGTGACGGGCACCTCTGCCATGTCACAATGTCCCCGTGCTCTCAGCCCTAAGTGCTCTCCCCTGTGCCACCCTGCACGTCCCTGACCCGATCCCTATCACAGCTGGTCGTGCTGGATCCAGCAGCACCTTGCCCCTGGTTTTTGGCACTCATGGGGTGCCTATGGTGCTTCTCTGACTACAGACGCTCCTCCAAAGTATTTCCTTCCCTCACCCGCCACAAAACACCCGTCTCTCAGGCACCCTTTCCTCTTTGCAGCCCCCTTTGCTTCTGCAGGGTTTAAAGAGGTTTCCCGTTGCTTTAGCAGGGTCCCAGCCCCAAGCCGCTCTCCCAACAGCGTAGCTGCCTGCAGCCCCCCTGCCTGCTCAAGCCCAGGTTTCCCTCACGTCCCCCACGCGTGATGCTGGGGCCCAGCTCTGGGAGCCGTGGGAACACCGTCCCCGGCTCCTGGGCAGCCTTGACCTCGCAGGGAGATAAGGGCTGCCCTGGAGGCATCCTCCCCTGCCTGCTGCGGGCACCGCGTCCACTGGGGGACCTCGCAAGGGTGCAGCCCCCTCCATCACTCTCTAAAGCTGTGGCCTGGAGGCTGGAGTGTGTGTCCCCCACAAATTCAGGTGAGGGGCGAGTGAGCTGGATGTGGGGACACCCTCCTGGCGTGGGTGTCAGTGACCATCCCCGTTCATGGGTGGTGAGCATCCTCAGAGTGGGAAAGCATCCCCTGGGGGTGTGGATTAGTGATCCCGGGATCCCCAAACCCTGCCGAGGTGCCTGTGCTGTGGGAGGGGGGTCTTCCTGCGCTGGTCCCTGCGGAGCAGCTGGCAGGCAGGAGCCGGTGACACGTTTTCTGGCCGGTCCGGTCCCCTTCCCTGCCCCGAGCAGGTCTGGCCGCGGTCTCCGCAGGCCGTCCAGCCGTGCCGGTTCCCTAATTGCTGCTGTTGTTGGTGTTTTGTAAGGGCAGGGTGGAGCGGCACTCGGCCGTGCTTTGCGTCAGCGCGGTGCATGCACCCTCCCTCCAGGAAATCCAATGTCTTCGCCTGGCCAGGAGCAGGTTCGGTGGAGGAGGAGAAGGAGGAGGAGCTGCTTCCTCGCACCTTGGCCGGGGCCCCAGCATCACCCTCCCTCCTCTCCCAGCTTCCCTGAAAAGGCTGGGCTGGGATTTCCCTGCTGGAGGGGGAGTGGGGTGGGAGGGGGCTGGGGAGCTCCAGGGGAGGGGGACGCGTGTGTCGCAGGCAGGGTGTGGGGTCAGCCGTCCCCCTGCCTGTGCAGGCAGTGCCTGGCACGGTGACCCGGGGCCCTGGGCACGCTGCCTGCAGTGGTGCAGCCAGCCCCGTGGTTCTGCTCTCAGCCCTATGGCTTTTCCCTTGGTCCCCAAAACACCCATCAGCCAGGGAGGGCAGGGGGTCTGGTGAGTCCCTGTAAAGTCACCCTCTGGCACCAGCTCTTGGGGCTTTCCCCTGTTAGGCTGAGCTGGTGGCAGCCCTGGTGCTGTGGGGCCCTGGGATGCTGCTGGGTCCTGGGCTGGCACTGGACTGCAGGGTCCTTGGCCATTGAGGTATCTTGAATCTGGGGGCTGCCACAGTGCTGGGGGGTCTGGGGCTGCCACGGGGCTGCTGTGGGGTCTGAGACCATTGAGGTTTTCAGGGGCTGTGAGGTCTTGGGCATCTGCAGAAGCTGAGGAGTCTCAGACTCCCCCATGTCTGGGGGTCCTGGTCTGCCAGGGGATCTTGGGCTGCGGTGAAGCAGCCGGGGCAGTTACACCCCTGGGACAGAGCCCTGATGGGCTTTGCTGGGCTGCAGGGGGGAGTGAGGGTCCCACTGAGCCTGTCCCCATATGCCACCCTCGCCGTCGCTGTGCGGTGCCTGGTCCCGGTGTTCCCCTGCCCTCCCATCCCCAACACCCTGCTGGGTTTGGACCCTGCAGCCCTGCCCCACGGAGCCCCCAGCAGCAGGCACAGCCGGGGTGCCGCAGGGCCCGGGGTGCCGCTGGCCCGTCCAGCACCGCTGCCGCCATCCCTCCCTTGGCCGGCTGGCTCGATCCTACAATCCAGTTCTCCTTATTTGGCCACAGTGCTCAGCAAGAGGGGGAGCGGCGGCGGGGGGGACGCGGGCAGGGACGGGCGGCGGGACCGGAGGGGCTGACATCACATCGCGACGAGGGAGAGAGGGATGGGGGGGCTAAGTTTCTTTTTTTATAAAAGGAAAAAAAAAAAAAAAAAGGCAGCAAGGCCTCGCAGCGCACTTGAGCCAGCGGGCTCAGCAGTTCCTTTAAAAGGAGATGTCTGTGCCGGAGACCTTTGTACACTCCCAGCCCGTCCGGGAAGCGCGGCGGCGCAGGAGACACCTCTCCGCTCCCACCGCCGGCAGCTGCCGCCAAACATGTTATTGCAAAACACTGAAACGCTGCGCTGGGAGCTGGGCAGGGGGAGGAGGAAGAGGAGGAGGATTGAAGGCTCCCCAGCATCACCCACCAGCTGGGGAGGGCCCGGGGCCCCAGCTGAGCATCCTCAGGGTGGGGGGGCCTCTCCTGGTACCAGGGGAAGGGCTGCTGGACGGCTCCGGCCACCTGGTTCCCATTAGTGGGGTCTGGCTTGGAGCCGCTCAGCATCTCCCTTCAAATCCCAGCTCTGCCTTTGCCAGGCATGGTGGAGCCGGGATTTTGGGGCCTAGGGGTGTTTCTTGGGCCAGCTTGCCCAAAGAGTCTGCTCTGGCAGTGGGTACTGGTGCAGGGTCAGGGTTCACAGGCTGTGGGGCTGCTGCCGCCCTGTCCTGAGGTGTCAGCCATAAACACCATGTGCCCAAGTTCCTTGTATGGCTAATACAGTACCTGGGGCAGTGTCCTTCCCAAACTTTCTATGGGTGGATCCTGGGTGGTCACTTGTGACTTGGATTTGGGGGTACTCGCAGAACTCATGCTCTGCCCCCAAGGAAAGCCTGTTTATGTCTGTGCTGCCCTACAGTGAGATGCTGCTCTGGGTGCACGTGGGAACAGGGCAGGGGCCAGGAACAGACCTGGAACCGTGTTGTCACTGCACCCCACGCCCCCAGCAAGGGTTTCGGGGTCTGACAGGTGTCCCCTGTGTCCCAGCAGGTTGTCGCGTGTCCGTGGGGGCTCGGGGTCGGAGCCCAGAGCAGCCAGCACCATAGCGTCCAACAGCTGGAACGCCAGCGGCAGCCCCGGGGAGGGGCGGGAAGATGGCCAGGACAGCATGGACAAGAGTCTGGACAATGATGCCGAGGGTGTGTGGAGTCCAGACATCGAGCAGAGCTTCCAGGAGGCGCTGGCGATCTACCCACCCTGCGGCCGGCGGAAAATCATCCTCTCAGATGAGGGCAAGATGTACGGTGAGTGACCGCAGAGGATGGAGGCAGCAGCCAAAGGCCAGGACGGGGTGGCCGGGGCTGAAGCGAAACCTCCTACCCCAAACCCATCGCCCTCGAGCATCCCCCAGCCCTGAAAACAGCTCTCCCAGGTTCATCCCGGAGCTGGGCTGGGGAGGTGGCAGTGACCTGCGTCCCCTCCCTCTGCGCTAGCTCTCCCTCCCGCTCCCTCCCTCTCTCGGCCCTGCCGGACCAACTGGTTTGGTGAAGCCGTCGGGCAGGGAGCGGGCGCGGGCAGGGAGCGGGCGCGGGACTGCGGGGCCAGGGCAGCCCCAGCCCTCCTGCTCCCGGGTGCCTCCACATCCCTCCCCAAACCTTCCCCAACCGGACCTGGTGGCCAGAGCGCCCCGTGGCAAGGGCCACCCGCCCACCCTGAGCCGCCCGCGCCCAGCTCAGTTTTTGGTGACTCGGGCTGGTCAGCCCCACTGGGGTGATGATTCTGGAGGTGTCAGCCTTGTTTTTGGTGTCTCCCAAAACTCCCCGTCCCTGCCAGGATAGGGACTGGTTCCTCCTCCCCTCCACATCCCATGATGTCACCCCCGAGGGCCAGTGACCTCAGAGTCAGGAACAGGCTGCCATATTACCATCGCCCCATGGTGACAACACGACCAGGGCTGGCATCTCTGTCCCCAGCCTCCAAAATACACCTGCCCAGGATGCTGCTGCCACAGCAATGGCTCACCCAGTGCCAGCAGACAGGGGCGAGAGGGACAAGGCTTTCTGGAGAGCTCTGTGCCACTGTCCCCACGCCCATGCCAGCTACCTGTGCCACCCCATTTGCCAGGGCCCCCAACCCACGGCATCAGGGCTGGTGGAGGAGCGGGGTGAGGGGGAGGCGGGGGAGCACAGGGCTTCCCAAGCGTGTGCATTTTTTGGATTTCTCCGGGAATAGCTGAAGTGCCGCCGGGAGCCTGGCCCTTCGAAGCACGCCCCAACCGGTTTTTCCAGCCTTTCAGAGACATCTGGCAGCTGCTTAAAGAGGCAGCAGCCCCTGCCGGCCGCCTTTCATCTCCCCCCACCTTCCCCAGCACCTCCCCGCTGGGACCCCCAGGACCCCTGGCTGGCACTGCCGAGCGTACCAGGGGCGCTGGCAGCACAGGCGGTGTCAGCATGCAGCATAAGGGTGTGCCAGTGCCTCTGCTCTGCTTCAGCAGCCCTCTTTTTGGGAGTTCCATGGGTGCCCATGGCCGTGCCAGCCCCGGCCACGCTGGTGCCAGCACTGCGGGGGTGGCAGAGCAGGTGGGAGCTGGAGAGCCAGGACCCAGCACGGGCACACTGGGCCTTGCTACACTCGGCTGTTGGACGGGTTATTTTTAACCCAGCCTGTCCAACTGGTTCACGTGGTGGTGTCAGGGGAGAGGAATTTGGGGAATGTGGTAATTTGGAGGAGGACGTGCCCTCTCGGAGGGAATGGCACGGTCCGGATGAATCACAGGGAAAGGGACAAGGGACAGGGCACGTGGGCACGGGGATGGCTGTGAGGGTGCAGCCCTGGGCATGGTGTGAGGCAGGATGGGTGCAGGAGATGCTGGCCCTGGATGCTGGGCACTGGCCCGCAGAGTCCAGGAAGGCACCCACATTTGTTTCCTGTATTTTTCCCCCATATTTCTTTTCCCATGGGCAGGGTACAGGAGGAAGAGGATGGGGCTGAGGAGCAGGGCATGCAGAGGGGGATGGTGAAGCAGCAGGGTCCCTTCTGCCAGCACCCTGCTGCGGGCGTCATCTCAGCTGGGCGTAAAGGACACCCTGTAAGACCTGGCCCCTGCTGGGTGCTAACGAGGGAGCCAGCACTGGCTGCGAGCTGAGCTCAGCGCTTCAGGGTGACACCAGGGTGACACCAGGGTGCCATGCTGGCCGTGCAAGGGGTACCCCCATTGTCACCCACCCACCAGCTCCTGCCTGGCGCGGGCACCCCAAGGGGCAGCTGTCTCTGCGTGGCACCTGGCCCTGTCTGTCCCCATGCGTGTGTCCCCCCAGGAGGGCCCAGTTGCTGTGGGGCTGGGAGGGGGCCAATCGGGGTGGAAGAAGGGGGTGGGTGGGTGTATTTCTTTTTTTTTAAGGGATTTTTTTATTCTTTTAAAGCCGAAACCCGCTCCNATTGGCCACAGCTGGCCCCTGAAATGTGGCGCAAAAGCAACTTCTGCTTCGAATTAGACCAGGACGTTAGGAAATACTGGTGGAAAGGCCAGCAGGGCTTGTGAACGGGGAGCGGGGTGCCGGGGGGCGGCCCGGGACCCCTGCGGGCACCGCTGCCCCGAGTGGGTTCTTCGGCTCGGGTGGGGGGCTCCAGCTGGGGTGGGTTTGGGGGGGTCCGTGGTTTGGGGCACCGCTGCGGTGGGGGTCCCTGGTGACTGTCACCTCCCTGTGAGCCCCAGGGCTGGTGCCGCCGGGGGTGGGGGGCGCGGGGTGCGTGCCCTGCCCGGGCCACCCCCGTGTCCCCGAGGTCGCCACGACACTGTCGCGGCAGCGCCACCTCCTGGCAGCGCCTCCCTCGCCCGGCCGGGGTGGGGGGATGGCGGTTTTGGGGCTGATGCCCCTCGTCTGCCGGGGCTGACCCCAGGCTCTGCCCGCAGGTCGTAACGAGCTGATCGCCCGCTACATCAAGCTGCGAACGGGGAAGACACGGACGAGGAAGCAGGTGAGGCGTCGCTCTGCTTTTTCTCCTGGGTTGGGCTCGGGGCGGGGTGGGAGGCGGTGCCAGGTAAGCCCGAGGGGGAGTGGGTGTCCGGCTGCATCGCTCGTCGGCTCTGTCCCCTCCTCAAGCCACCGCTGCTGCCAGCAGGTCCCCCATCCTCTGCGAGGAGCTTCGCCTGTGAGCACAAAACCCCTGGGGTTTCAACCTCTCTCGCAGGATGCCTTGAAACTGGGGGTGTGGGGGCAGGCAGCACCTGGTCCCCCCAGCTGGTTGGGGTAGCCCTGTGGGTGGCAGGAGCCCTGGAACTCTCCCGGGCAGCGTGTGTGTGTCTGTGTGTCTGTCTGGGTCTCTCTGCCGCACCTCCTGGACCTGGAGACTGTTCCTCTCTCTGCCCCTCGCCAGGCTTTATGCCACTTGTGCCAGGTGCCAGCAAAGGCGCTCCAACCCCATGGGCTGAGAGCAAGGCAGGCCCATCCCAGCCAGGGATGCAGGGACCGGCTGTGTGGAGCTGGGGTGCTGCTCCTGCTGGGGCTGGAGGTACCACAGAGCCCTTGCCCTGGCCTGGCTGCCCCGCCCGGTGGGATGCTGGGGCAGGCAGGGATGCAGGCAAAGCACAGGCAGCGATGCCGGCAGGGCAGGAGCACACAGAGGTCCCTTGCTGCACCAAACCTGTCTGAGACATGGGTTCCCGCAGACCTGCATGGGACGTGTCCCTTTGTCATGTGTCCAGGGGCTCTTCCCTCCCCTTGTGGTGTCCCCCAGCTGGGAACCAGGCCATCCCTCCCTGCAGAGCCAGTGGCCTTGGATGCTCAGGAGCATCTCCCACCACAGGCAGATGGTTGGGTTTGAGACACTCATCTGGGACTTGTCCTGTGCCACAAGTCCCCACAAGAGAGGGACGCTGGTCCCCGGACACTGCAGGGGTCATTCCTCCAGGACTTACGCTGAAAGGGGAGGGACCAGGGTCTGGCCCCTGTTCCTGTGTTCAGTCCAGGGCCAAGCAGCGCTTCAGTTGTGGCTTAAAGACTCAGCTGGGCCCCCCTCCACGGGCGAAGGCTGCAGTGCTCTGGGGGGACTCGGGAAAGGCATGGGAGAGAGCACACGTGGCACTGATCCCTCTGTGCAGTCATCTCCTGGACAGCCTGGTGTCTCCTCTTGGACAGCCTGGCACTGGTGGGAGCAGCTTCTTGCCAGAATCAGCCCTGAAGCCCTGTGGGTGCATGGACACCCACCCTTCCTGTGGATGGCCCCCCAGCCATGCTGTGCCTTTCCCGCCTGGACATCGGCCCCTTTTCTTTAGATCTTGCTCTCACAGGGGCCTGGACACAAAACCCAGCCTTTCTCAGCTTTCCCACACACAAAATCAGCAGGAGCCCTGTGGCAATGAGCCAGCCCCTCCTGGACCCCCAGGCCCCACTGAGTGACCCGGGGCACCTCAAAGCTGCCAGGCTGTGTCGTCAGCTTATGGTGCCCTCAGGGGCTGGCAGGGTCTGTCTGTCCCCAAGAGATGGTGAATGGGGACCCCCCAGCTGCAGCAGCTTTACACCAAGGAGCTTCACCCCAGCCTGGTGGGGGGCACAAACCAGCATCAACCAGCACCGGGCCCCCCCGCAATTTTCCTTCCTGCAGCTCTTGGCGGGTGCAGGACCCTCAGCATCTCCAGGAGCAGCATCACCCTGGCAGCCAAAGCGCTCCCCCATTCCTCCGCACTCCCTCCCTCGGGGACAGCATCCCGCCCTGCGGGGGGAACGGATCTTCACGCTCTCTGTGTTTTCCTTTCCGAACGGCGTGGCGGGCGCTAGGTGTCCAGCCACATACAGGTTCTAGCTCGGAAGAAGGTGCGGGAGTACCAGGTTGGCATCAAGGTACGTTGACGCCCTTGCCCAGGTGTCCGCGGCGGTGTCTCTGTGAGCATGGGCAGCCCCTCTCCTTCCTCCTCCTTTCCTCTGGTTGACGGCTCTGCTGTTCCCCCTCTCCTTCTGCTCTCTCTCTGCAGGTCTCTAGCCACTTGCAGGTTCTTGCCCGACGGAAATCTCGTGAGATTCAGTCCAAGCTGAAGGTACGCCCTGCCTCGCCTGGCCCCCGCCTGCTGACGACTAACGCACTCGGCTCTGCGGTGTGCTGCTTGCTTTCCTGTTTTACCTCTCTTTTTTGGTGTTTTTTTTTCTTCCCCCTCACTTGGCTCCTTGGATCAGATGGTTTTTACAGGCATCGTTGTGGGAGAAGTGCCGAGAAGGGCAGCAGAGCCCTTCTTGTTCCTCCAGGAGGGTGAATGTCAGAGCCAAATCCCCTCTTTGCACCCAGGCAGGGACTCTGCCATGGGGAGATGTGGGTTTAAACCCTCCTCTGGTGATGCACGAGGGCTGCCCCTCTTTTGGGCCATCAGGGGTTCTCCCACGAGGAGAAGGACCCTCCCAGGACAGCCAGTGATGCAAAGTGAGGTTCAAGCAGGGTGTGCAAAGGCCAACTCCCCTCCACAACTGGGGCCTGACCCAGCTCAGAACAGGGGCCAGTGGGATGTGGGCAGAAGCAGGGGGGCCCGGGGGTCCCTCCAGGCTGCCAACCCCAGGGTGGGAGTACAGCCCAGGGGCACCTCAGGGGTGTGAGTGGCAGCAGGTCCAGGTGGGGCCGTGCTGCTGGGGACGGGGGCACAGCAGTGCCAGGAGCCAAGGGAGCCAAGTGAGAAAAAAATGGATCATTCTCTGTCTCTTTTCTGGTTGGCTTTTCTTTCTTTCTTTCCTTCCTTCCTTCTAACTGGAGCCCAACTAACCTTTCCATAACTGTTCCCACCCAGCTTTGTGGTGGCAGTGGGGAGGGTGATGATGGGGGGGTGTGGGCAGGACCGGGGGCATCACCAAAGGACCGAGCCCTGCTCGGGTTGGACCCACGCGGTGCGAGGGGGGACAGAGAGGTCCCCATTGCACCCACTGGGGACAGCCAGCTCCTGCCACGTGCCTGAGTTCATCTCTGCACTGTCACACCAGGGAGCGTCTCCTTGGGTAGCTCCAGGGGTGGATGCCCAGAAAACCTTTCAGCCTGCCCACCTTGAGGTCCCAAAAGCATCACCAGCTCCTCCCGTCCTGGGTGCTGTGTCCATGTCCAGCACTGAGGCTGGCAGTGGAGGTGTCAGAGGTGGTAGCAAGGGGCACTGTCAGAGCTGGATCATTTTCATCCTCAAAGCTTTAACAAACTCCAGCTCGTGCTGCCTGGGCACCCACCAAGGTGTGCCCCCCAAAGCCCTTCAGCAGGGACCCCAGTGCCCCATGAATAGGATGCCAGCAGGGCTCCCACAGCCAGACGGGTTTGATCTGCTGGGAGAAGCCAGGAGAGAGCACCTGAAACTATTTTGGGCTGCTCCTTAGGGCGTGTATTTCTTAAACCCAGTCTGCAGCCCTAAGAGGGGCGGTCAGGGGAGTGAGGGGGGCAGCAAGGTCAACAACAGCAGAACCCTTCACAAAACAAAATAAGGTAAAATAAGATTAAAATAAAATAAAATAAAATAAAATAAAATAAAATAGGTAAAATCTTTCCTTGCCACATGGCACAGTGCAGAACAAGGGGGAGTTGGAGGCTGAAGTGACCCCAGGGGTCCATGGCTGTGCTCTCTATCCCAGGCATGCTGCCTGCAGGATTCTGGCAGGGAATAGCCAGGGCAAAGATCCCCCTGAAAAAAGCTCAGGGGATACAAAACATCCCTTCTCAAGATCAGTGCAGGCAGCCCCCTGCCATCACCCAGCACTGCCCTGTGGGATGAAAACTCCCTTCCCTGAGCAGTATCTGTGTTTTTGAGCTGCAGTCATGAGCGTGTTCCTGCTCTCGGCATGTGGCTGCACGCCCGCCCTCCTGCCCTGCCCCAGGTGGAAATAAATGAAGCATTGATCCCTGGGGAAGGTTCAGAGGGAAAGCAGAGGGTGTGCACTGGGACCGGCATGAACGTGTCCCAGCCATGCAGGTGGAGGAGCAGCCCTGCTCCGGGCAAGAGCTGGGAGCCCTGGAGCTCCTGCCCAGCAGTGCCATGACCTTTGGAGCGAAAGGGAAGAGGAAGAACAATTGGTCTCCTCTGTCGATGCACAGGCAGCACAGGGGGGTTGCACTCGGGGTTTTCCTTGCAGGGGAGTTGGTACCGAGGTCCTGGGGCATCCCAGCAGCTCTTCCTCTCCATGCCCTGGCTGCAGGCTCTGGGGCCTCTGGGGAGGCTGTTGAGGATATTAAAAAGTCATGAAAGGCACAGGCCTGTCTCGCCACAGTGAGCCCTTAAAAGAGTGGCTTTGGTGTCCCATTCCTGGTGGGATTAAGCCTGGGCATCAGTGGCCACCATGTGCACACCCTGGTGACCAGCCAGGTCCAGGGGTTCACTCCCCGAGTCAGGCTGTGGTGACGAGCTGGGGTGGGGGATGCCCAGCTGTGCTGGTGTCAGCTGGGGTAGAGTTAATTCTCTTCACAGCACTTCCCAGCCACGCCATGCCTGTGCCATGGAGAAAATTAACTCTGCCCCAGCTGACACAGCACCGACTTAGGGGAGGTGTACAGAGTACCCAAAGGCTCCCACAACGCTCTAACCTTTTTTTTTCCCCTTTCTTTTGTGGACAGGCCATGAACTTGGTAAGTTGAGCTTGAGTCTGAAATTCCTTTTGTTTCCCGTTGCTTTTGCCTTCTCCAGTGGAGGGGCTAAAAACGCTTCGCATCCCCAAGGGGGGAGGGCCACCAGCAGCGGGAGGGGGACATTTTCCAGACCCATCAGCTTTTGCCCAGAGGATATTGGCAAGCTTCAGATGTTAATTAACATTTGCGAGGGGGTGGGGGGATCCCTCTGCCCCGGTCCCTGGCTGGGCTGTGGGATTGGCTGCTGGCTTTGCAGAACCTGTCAGGCACGCTGGGACTGAGGGAGCTCAGTGTGCCCCTGTAACCCCGCTTCCCTGCTGTCCCCCCCTTTTCCCCTCAGGACCAGGTCTCGAAGGATAAGGCTCTGCAGAGCATGGCTTCCATGTCCTCGGCGCAGATCGTGTCGGCCAGCGTCCTGCAGAACAAGCTCAGCCCCCCTCCTCCTCTTCCTCAGGCCGTCTTCTCTGCTGCCCCCAGGGTGAGGACAGCCCCACACGGGGACACCCCGGGGTGGTGGGGACACTGTGAGCCGCACAGGGGGCAGGGGGATGTTCAACAGCCATTCTCAGCCCTGGTGGTGGCAATGCTGGGGCTCCTTGTTGTTAGCAGCAGGTGAGGAGGGAAGTTTGGGGAGTGGGGAGAGTCAGAAGCCACTGACTCTTGCCTGTGCTGTTTCCCCAGTTTTGGAGTGGGCCTATCCCAGGACAGCCTGGACCCTCTCAGGAGTAAGTACAGACCCCTCCTCACCCTGCACCAGGCCGGACCCCACCTTGGCAAGGGGCTGGGGCATCCCGGGCTTGGTAACCTGATGAGGCTTTTTCCTTTCCAGCATTAAACCGTTTGCACAACCAGCTTACCCCATCCAGCCACCCATGCCTCCATCACTAGCCAGTAAGTCATGTCCTTACCCCCTTAGAGGGGACCCTTCCAGGTCATATTTGTCCTCTGTCCCCTCCCGCCCATGGTGCCACCCACCTGTGTCCCCTCCCCAGCCTCACCGGGGGGAAAAACCTGGATTTAAATCCAGCAAAAAGCTCCACAGTGAGCAGGACCGTGCTGCTCCCAGCTGGGTCCCCTCCAGTCCCTGTCCACCCAGTACATCCCGTAGTTTAGCTGGGTGATGCGGGAGGGTGGGGGATGCAGCAGGGACAGCAGCACCCTGGCATTGCAGGGGGGGCTCACCCCAGCTCCTGGCTGCCCCTCCACGCCCACGTCCTTCCCCCTGCCCCAGGTTACGAGCCCTTGGCTCCGCTCCCGCCAGCTGCCTCGGCCGTGCCGGTCTGGCAGGACCGCACCATCGCCTCCACCAAGCTCCGGCTCCTCGAGTACTCCGCCTTCATGGAGGTGCCCCGGGACGCCGAAACGGTAACGGTCCCCTCTGTGTCCCTGCCACCCGCGTGGGGTGCTGCCCATCCACCCCCGTGCCTGGTGGCATCTTGCCCTCGCCTGACCTCTCGTGCTGCTGTCCCCACCCGGCTCCCTACAGTACAGCAAACACCTCTTCGTGCACATCGGCCAGACGAACCCCTCGTACAGCGACCCGCTGCTGGAGGCCGTGGACATCCGCCAGATCTACGACAAGTTTCCTGAGAAGAAGGGCGGCCTCAAGGAGCTCTATGAGCGTGGGCCCCAGAACTCCTTCTTTCTCGTCAAGTTTTGGGTACGCTGCTGCGAGGGTTAGGGAGGGGAGGGTCATCCTTGGGCTATGGGCTCGTGGTGGGTTGGGCACTCTGCTGGCAGAGTGGGAGCATCCTGGGCAGCTCTGAAAGCTGATGTCCCCTGTCCCCATTGAGAGCTGGGTGTGGTGGTGCCTCATGGGACCCTCTCCCCTTCTCCTCTCTGCAGGCGGATCTGAACAGCACAATCCAGGACGGGCCAGGGACCTTCTATGGTGTCAGCAGCCAGTACAGCAGTGCAGAGAACATGACCATCACGGTCTCCACCAAGGTGTGCTCCTTCGGGAAGCAGGTCGTGGAGAAGGTGGAGGTGAGTTCCGCGCCCCACTGCATCGGGAAGGGGTGGGAGCTCGTCCACGGCGGGTCCTGGGATGGAGGAAATCCCAGAGCTGGGTGGATGCCTACACTGTGTTTAGGGGTGGAATGGAGAGGACATTGCTGTGTCCCAGCTGGCCACCGTCACCTGTGGGACAGCTGCTCACCCTGGCTGTCCCCTGCAGACGGAGTATGCACGGCTGGAGAACGGCCGGTTCGTCTACCGCATCCACCGGTCTCCCATGTGCGAGTACATGATCAACTTCATCCACAAACTCAAGCACCTCCCGGAGAAGTACATGATGAACAGTGTCCTGGAGAATTTCACCATCCTGCAGGTACCTCCCCTCCTTTTCCAGGGGTTGTGTCCCACCAGGAGTGTGGAGCCCGCACGTGCATCGACCCTGCTGGCCCCACAGACACCTGGCAGTGCCCGAGCCCACACAGCCCCTGAATTCCAGGGAGCAGATTTTGGTGGTGCAAACACAGTGGCTGTGCCCAAGCCTGGGCAAGTCTACCAGATAATGGGGAGCAAAATTTTCATGGTGCAGTTAAATTGGCTGTGCCTGAGTTTGACCGGTTGACTTCACCAGATAATGGGCAGCGGTTTTGGTGGTGCAAATGCAGTTGGCTGTGCCTGAGCCAATGCAGCCTCCTCCAAACAAACTTTTGGTGGTGCATTTCAGGCTGTTCATGAGCCTGTGCAGCCTCCCTAAAACTTGTAGTAAATCTTGGTGGTGCAAGTAAATTGGCTGTGCTACTGCCTGTGTGACCCCAAAAATAATGAGTCGCAGATTTTTCATGGTGCAAAGTGGCTGTGCCTGAGCCCGTGCAGCCCCCCCAGATGACAGCATCTGCCCACGGGCACAGCACTCCCTTGACACTCTCTGCTCTGCTGCAGGTTGTTACAAACAGGGATACCCAGGAAACCCTGCTCTGCATTGCCTTCGTTTTCGAGGTCTCCACCAGCGAGCACGGCGCCCAGCACCACGTGTACAAGTTGGTCAAGGACTAGGGGCCCTTGGGGACAGGCAGGGGCACGAGGGGCGTGCAGGGGAGGGAGGGGGCCGTGCAGAAAAGCCACCCGTGCCTGTTGCCTTGTGAGAAGTCATTTGAAGACAGGAGGAGAAGGAGGAGGAAGACAAACAATAGCCAAAAAAAGACTGACTTGTGATCACGGATGTTTTCTACTTAGGAACAGTTTCTTCTTTTTTTTTTTAATAAATAAATAAAATTACCAAAAAAAAAAAAAAAAGAGAGAGAGAGAAGAAGAATGGGAAAGGAAGCGTAGGGAGAAAGGAAACCCACATCCGGCGCCGGAGAGGGAGAGAGCAGCCCTCGGCGTTGCTGATGAAGGCCAGGATCCCAGCGTGCCAGCAGCAGCAGCAGCGGGATGTCGGAGCAGAGAACGACCCCTCCTTCCACCCCCGCCCTCGCTCAGAAGTGGCGCCGGTCCTGAGTGGAGAGGAGCGAGCACTGACGGTCAGGAGGATGCGGCACCGTGCCAGGTCTGGTCCCAAACCGATGGGCATGGCAGCGACAGCGGCACTGGCACGGCGTGGCACGGCCCAGGGGGACGTGGAGATGTGGGGACAGACGTGCAGGGCAGGGCAGAGTGGAGCAGGGGGACCCTGCCACCTCCCCGGGGGTGCTCTGTGCCCGGCTGGGGCACTGGGAACCAGTGGCAGTGAAGGCATGAGGGCATTGACAATGCAAACCATAGGGTTTTATGGCTCGTTTTTACCCCTTTTTTTTAAATTAAAGTGCTTTTCAACACTTTTTTTAAAAAGACACCATGCTTGTAATCAGGCTGATGGCCCTCTGCGGTGCCCGGGTGCTCTCCTCCCACCCTGCACGGGAAGTGCCTTGTTTAGGGAAAGGTTTGGGATGTCTCCATCTCGGGGTTTTGTGTGGGATCCCCTGAGCTCTGCGTGCGCTTTCCGGAATTGCACTTGGGGGTGGCCCAGGCTCAGTGTCCCCACTGTGGTCACTTGCTGAGGAGTCATGAGTAGAGAGCAGTGAGGGCAGATTTGCCTGATTTACTTTGCATATTTACATTTTCCTTGTTTCGGGGTTGGTTTCTTTTTGTTCCTTCACCTTTTTTTTCATTTTTTCTGCGATGACTGTTCCAGGCTGCTCCGTCTGCTCGCCTGCATCCTGTGGGAAGTGGCCAGGGAGGTGACTCGTGCAGGGAAAAGCGTATTGAGCAATGCAGGGCCAAGCTGTCAGTGGGCAGAGTTTGGGACCGGGAGGACAGAGACACAGAGGGGACAGAGAGCAGGAGGGGTGCCAGGATAAGGGACTGGCTCAGCTTGGAGGTGCTTTTGTGGCTGCAGCCCAAAGTAAGCCAAGGCAGCGTGCCCAGTCCCAAGGCTGTGACTGCAAGGGCAGAGTCTGGGGAAGGCGTCCTCGGAGTGCAGGAGGGTCACAGAGGGACACAGGTGGCAGGGAGCAGGGTGACAGGAGGCTGGCAGGGGGACAGGGAGCCCGAGGTGGCCAGGTCTGGATGGTTTCTCATGTTGGCAGGGGAGTGAAGGCAGTGGGAAGGAGGGCAGGAGTGTTTTGAGGGGCACTGCAGCCCCTTAGGGAGGGGGACAGGGCAAGTTTAGGCTCAGTGCTGCCAGTGCAAGGAGCAGGAACAGCCCCAGAGCTCAGGAAAGTGCCTTGGCTGCCACTTTGATGCCACGTGTCCTGTGAGGCATGGAGACTTCGACCTCTTGCTGCTGGGAAAAGCCACCCATCCCCGTGGGATGGGGCAGAGCCACCCCGGCCCTGTGCCAGGCTGAGGGCTCAGCGGTGGGACTGGGCTGAGGCGGCTGCTGTGAGCAGGGCAGACAGAGCAGGGGGGGAAAGAGAGAGGGAAAAATCCAAGGCCAGGCACTGGCATACCATGCCAGGGCAGTGCTGGGGCTCTCTGGCCAACTTCTCATATGTAGCATGTTTGTTTGTTGTTTTGTAGGTTTCTTTTTTTTTTTTTTCTTCTGTTTCACTCACTGATCTAAAACTCTGGGAATGAAAACTCAAAAACTCCCCCACCATAAAACACAGGCGTGCCCCACTCCCAGCTCCGATGGGGGACGAAGCTCTTCGTTAACTGGACCGGTTTGTGCCTCCATCCCTCCCTCCCTCCTGCCTGCACCGAGCCCAGGGCTCACACTGCACCCCACGCACACAGCCTGGTGCCCCCAGCAGCCCTGGCCGGGGTTTAGTCATGATCCCAGAGACACTTTCTCAACTCCCCCCAGCCCCTCCGTTCTCCTCCAGTGTATTTATGAATTTCACATGAAGTACTGTTTTATTTTTTTAAAGACTTTGTAAAGCTTACCAGGGTTACAATCACCATTTTTAGAGCTGCGTCAGTCCACAATGTTAAAAATCCATTTTTTTATGTATTATATTTTTTGTGTATTTTTTTTTAATCCAGCTGTGATGGGTTGTATCATATATTTGTTGTGTTTACTGTATCTGTCCAACTTCAAAGAGAGGAGACTGTGGAGCTCCGATAAAAGTACAGTCTGCTGAAAACCATTAAAATTATTTGTTCATGGGTTGGCTCAAGCAGTTCTGAAGTCCACATTTTATTTCTTGGGATTTTCTTCAGCAGCCAGGACTGTGAGAGCTGCTGTGTCCCCTGGGCTGGGTCACGCTTCTCCTGGGACCGCAGTTCTGGGCACCAGGACGCCACATCCAGCTGTGTTTCGCTCTGGTTTGCATCACTGCTGCGGGGTTTGCTTGGGAAGGGTTGGGTTGGCCGTGGCAGACGCTTCCCTGTCCTTCCCCGCAGGAACACACGGTTTAGGGGTCGCATCCTCGCCCGCAGCAGCGGTGGCAGAGGGCGGGTCTGTCCCACCAGTCACCCGCACCCCTCGAAGCGCCTCGGCTGCTCGGTACACACCACACGCAGGGGACACAGGGGACACAGGCGACGTGTGTCACCACCGGCCGCTCTCCCCGTCCCGCGAGCCGCCCGTGCCCCGCGATCCCAGCCGCACCCCCGGCGCGCCCCGTTACACCCAGCGCACCCCGGCACACCCACCACACCCGGCCCCGGCCCCCTCCGCCCTCCCGGCCCCATTCACCCCCCTTACCGCGGCCCCGGTCCTGCCCCTTCCGCCCCGCTCCGCTGCCTGCCGGGACGCGTAGTCCCGCGGCCCCGCGCCGCTCCCGGCCCGCTGCAGGTCCGTGCTCGGCTCCGCCGATCGCTCCGCGCCGCGCTGCCCCCGGCCCCGCTCCGCCTGTTGCTCCGCTCCCGTTCCCGCTCCTCCCGGAGCTCCGATCCCGCTGTAGCCCCGCTCCTCCCATCGCTCCGCTCCCCCGCTTGCCCCGCTGCCGTCCCCGCTGCTCCCGCAGCTCCGATGCTCCTCTTTCCCCGCCTGCCCCGCTCCTGTCCCCGCTCTGCTGTTTCCCCGCTCCTGTCCCCGCTCCACCTGTTGCCGCTGTCCCGTCCCGCTCCTTGTCCCGCTGCTGTCCCCGCCGCCCGCCCCATTCCTCGGGGAGCGGGGAGCGCCCCTGGGGGGTTTAGGCTTGGCAGAAGGCGCCGGCATTAATTAGCACGGCTCAGGAACGGGATGAGCCGCTCGGTAATCCCGCCGGGGCAGGCAGAGCCGCACCGGCATCCTGGAGCTCCGGGCTTGTTTTTTTTTTCTCTTCTAAACCGGAAACTGGACAATCTCACGGGGTCAGGCAAGGGAGAAGCGGGGCTGGCGGAGCGCTGGGGCCGCTCCGGAGCTGCTGGCTCCGCCGGGGTTTGGGGTCCGTGGGTTTCCTCAGTGGGGAGGTGTGTGGCGGTGTCCCATGCCCGTGTCTCGGAGCTCCACTCTGAAACCAGGATGAAAGTCCCTCCTGGAACACAACTCACTGACAGCCACAGGGGTTGAGCCCTGTTCCCCATCCCTGGCCCACCGGTGTCCCCAGCCCCTGGAGGAAGGGTCACATGGGTGGTTTGGGTACGTGGATCCCCGTATGGGGGCAGTTCGGGGTTCGGGGTGGGCTTTGCGTGCAGGAAAGGAGGGGGAAGACCTGGAGCACCCCAAGCACTGTTCCTTCCTTCCTGGCCTTTGCCTCGGCTCAGCCCTTCCGCCCTCCCAGCCTGGCTCCTTGGCTCTGTCCTGCACCCTGCACCGGCTCCCCGGGGCTGTCACTCCAACGCACTCCCTGCAGGTCCCTGCTCTGCTCGGCGTTGCCCTCTGGCCCCCGCAAAGCCCTGATCAGCGATGGAGGGAGAGCCCACCCTGCACCTCCGTATCTTCGACCTCAACTGCTGGTGAGTCCCGAGCTCGCCAGGTCTGTGCCAGGCTCTGTGGGTGGAGATGGGGACACCACACTGGGAGAGGGGTCCTACGTTGGGGTTACCTTCATGTCCCCTCATTTTGGAATCACACCACTCTCCCAGCCCCAGAGGGTCATGAGGTGGCTGGCTGGCTCCTCCTGTCCCCTCTGTGTTTGTTAGCCCCAGAAAAACCCTCCCTTTGCACCCCAAGCAAGGATGAGCTGCCTCAGCTCTGCAGGCAGGAGAAGCTGTCCCCAAACAGCCTCCCTGCATATCCCTCTTGCCCCCATGTCCTCGATGGCCCTTTCCTCCTCCTGTCTTTCCCATCTGCATCCTGCTTCTACTGCTACTGGAGCCCCCTTTCTCTCCTTCATTTTGGGTCACAATGGGCCCCGGCAGCCCCCGTCACCCTGTCCCCTCCAGGCTTTGACTGTCACCCCTCTCTGGCAGGGCCATCCGCTACCTGAGCAAGCGGCGGCAGGAGCGCGTCCGGCTCATCGGGGACACGCTGCGCCGGGAGGGCTTTGACCTGGTGCTGCTGCAGGAGGTGAGGGCAGTTTGTGAGCCAAGGGCACCATTCCCAGCCCGGGAGATGAGTGTGACCATTCTCAGCCTGTCCCACTGTTCTCCAGGTGTGGAGCGAGCAGGACTACAGTGACCTGAGGGGGAAACTAGCAGGCTGCTACCCCTTCTCCCATTACTTCCGCAGGTGAGAAGGGCAAGGTCAGCCCCTGGGGCTGTCTGTGGGGCAGTGCCAGGGCTGTGCCATGTCCTTGGGGTTTACCACATGTAGGGACCAGTGCAGGTGCTTTAGGTCACCTCTGTCGCTGTGGGAGACCCCATGCCTTGGTAGCGGGATGCTCGCAGGAGCACACCAGGTTCCAGGCATCTGGGGAGTCCTCCTGGCTCAGGGCTGGGGGGAGGCAGAGGTTTTGGGAACCACGTTTCCTCACTGTGCTTCTTCCCTCCTGCAGCGGGGTGATCGGCAGCGGCCTCTGCATCTTCTCCAGGTTCCCCATCCTGGACACGCTCCTCTACCAGTACTCCCTGAACGGGTACCCCTACATGGTAAGTGGGGTGGGGGGCACATGGGACCATGGTGTCCATCCCCACTGAGCCTCAGCAGCCCTGACCTGCCCTTCCTCCCCTCTGGCAGCTCCAGCACGGGGACTGGTTCTGCGGCAAGTCCGTGGGTCTCGTCATTATGAAGATCTCAGGGATCGTCTTCAACGTCTACGTCACCCACGTGAGCATCCCGGGGAAGAACCCAGCACGGGGGGGACAAGGGGAGGAAGGGAATGAGTGTCCCCCTTTTACTGTCTCCTTGCTTTAACCACTGGTCTGCCCTGGACTATGCACTGATTTAATAAAATATTGCTCAGGGAGGGCAGGCAGGGACCCACAACCTGGTTGTGCAGTGGGGTGAGCATCCCAGGCTCTCCCCTCTGGGGGTGGCATAAAGACAGAGGTGTTGGCAGGGGCTGTTTGGAGGGACTGGGTGGGTTTGCAGGGAGCCTGGGAGCAGGGCAGGTGTCAGCGTGGCAGTCACAGCCCCTTTGGTTTCCCTCTCTGCCCAGCTGCACGCCGAGTACTGCCGGGAGAAGGACGCCTACCTGCCCCACCGCCTGGTGCAGGCCTGGGAGCTGGCCCAGTTCATCCGGTGAGCAGCTGCGGGTGTCCCCCTGCAGGTCCCCAGGACGGGTGGTCACCCCTGCCCCTGGGGTACTGCAGAGAGCTCCCCCCTGCACCAGTCCCAGTCAGGAATAAGGCTGAGCACTGGGCAGGTGCCAGTCACTCCAGCCTGGTGTGGGGCAGGGCAGGGAAGGACAGCCATCCCTGTCCCCACAGACACACCTCAAAGGCAGCAGACGTGGTGCTGCTGGGAGGGGACCTGAACATGCACCCTGAAGATGTGGGCATCCGGCTGCTGCGGGGCTGGACGGGGCTGCGAGACGCCTTTGCTGAGGCCGCGCACTTTGAGGTGAGCTCAGGGGCTGAGTGGGGTCCCGGGGCACACTGGGAGTCCCCCACCCACCCAGACTCTTGTCTCAGGGCTGCAAGAATGGCTGCACCCTTGTCCCTGACAACTGCTTCACTGACAAGTCAGAGCTGCTGC
The DNA here is from genome assembly GCA_013400735.1 of Pomatostomus ruficeps. Lineage (NCBI taxonomy): Eukaryota > Metazoa > Chordata > Aves > Passeriformes > Timaliidae > Pomatostomus > Pomatostomus ruficeps. The sequence goes on along the minus strand of VYZT01000688.1, from coordinate 24,029 downwards.
CCTTCCCGCTGGGCATCCGCATTGACTACATCCTCTACAAGGTAACAGGCAGCCTTTGGCCACCGGCTGCGAGTGGCGGGCGTGAGGCACTGCTGTGACCCCCCTGTCCCCTCGCCCAGGCCACCTCCAGCTTCACGGTGAAGTGTGAAGAGCTGAAAACCACCACGGGGCCAGCCCCAGGCACGGACATCCCCTTCTCAGACCATGAAGCTGTGATGGCAACACTGCACATCCACAGGCAGGGACAGCCTGTGGGTGCCACCCTTGGCACAGCTGGTGAGTCGGGGGGCTGATGCCAGAATCCACCATGAGCTGGGGGGCCGGTGGATGGACTGGTGGAGTTGGATGGAGTTCTCTGGGGATGTTTCCCCTTGCAGTGCTGCTTGTGGAGCGCTGCAGAGTGGTGGGGATGGGGAGAAGGGTATTGGGGTGGTATGGGGGGTACAGGAATGCGGGTCCTACCCTGCTGAGAGCCCCTGTCCCCGCAGACCTGGCGCTGGTGGACGTGGTGACAGAGGCACGGACAGAGGTGGGCGTGGGGCTGCGGGCAGCGCAGCGGCAGCGCTACTCCTCGGGCAGGATGGCCGTGCTGGCCCTGCTGCTGCTGCTGCTCCAGGCCGCGGCCGCGCTGGGCACGCTGGCCGGGCTGGGCGCAGAGCAGCCCTTCCCCAAGCTCTCCTTCTGCCTGCTGGCCTTCCTCGCCCTCGGCGTCCTGGTCCTCTCCGCCAGTCTCCACCTGTTTCACACCATGGAGGTGAAGATGCTGCACGGCACCGAGGACCAGATGTGGATGGCACTGCGGGCGCTGCAGGAGCGTCCCAGCGATGGCTGAGCTGTGGGTGTCCCACAAATTCCCCACCACGTCCCCTTTTTGATCCCTATTTTTAGCTGACGTCAGGTTTTAGCCGAGCAGCACTGCAGCCAATGCAGCAGTGCAGGTTTGGCAGCTGCCTCTGGGTGAAGTTCAGATTTTTGGGGTAGATTTATTGCACTGACCCCTGTGAGAACCATGATGCAGGCAGATTTTTATTGCTGTCTTTTTAAACACAACCTTTTGTACATGGAGGGACCCACAGGCCTGGCTGGAAGGCTTGAGAGGCTGAGGCTCCCCTTGCCTGGGAAGGCCTCAAAGTTTACGCTGGTGGCTGTTCTGGCAGCCAGTTCTGACTCGGATGGAAAATAAAGGCAGTATTTTAACCTTTGGCACCGGGTCAGGGGGGCTTTATTTGAAGGAGGGGGTTTGCAGCAGGGTTGTAGGGCTGGTACAAACACGAGGAGGGTGGAGGGGAATGGCAGGATGAGGGCTGAACACAGGGTGGTGTTGCTAAGAGAGGAACCTACGCCTGGACCCCCATCCCAACACACCTGGGGCTGCCAGAAGCACCATTTGGCCACAGAGGCCACCCTGCAACAGCCAGGGACTCCAGGGGCGTCTGAGGTCTGTGCAAAGGCCAGTGTGGCACTGCCAAGCAGAAGAAATCCCAAAGGGGCAAGGAGAGCACAGCCGCTGGTGTCCCTTGTCCTCGGAATAAGAGTAGTGGCCCTGAGCACAATTCCCTTAAGGAGCTACTGGACAAAAAGCCCTTCCCTGGCCCAAGGGGCTCAAGGCAGGGTTCTGACCCTGGTTTCCTGCAGCAGCTGGGGACAGCGAGGACGTGGCATCCAAAAGCAGCGGTGCAGAGCGGCTGGATCAGCCCAGTCTGTCTGTCACTGGCACCCACTTCTACATCCAGGTGTCCTTTGAAGAGATGGACAGTCCAGGCTGGGATGGATGCCCTCAGCTGGGAAGGATGTCCCAGGATGGCTTCGAGGGACCACTCCTGATGGTGCCCCTGCACATGTGGCATCTGCCTCTGGTGGCCGCAGTCACCTCCTTGCTGCTGGGAGCCACCACAGCCCCTTCTGCAGGCCCCACGGGTCTCATTTTCCAGCAAGCACAAGGCAAAGGCAGTCCAGCCACGCACAGGAACTCTGCACCCCAAAGCTGAGGGCTTCTTGGTGTCTCCTGTGGGCATCCACCAGCGGGTCTGGCCCCTCCGTGACAGACTTGGGCAAGCGGGGAGCTGGATTTGCTGTGGCAGCTGCCGGCGCCTGCGGGCAGCTGGGGCATCGCCTCCTGCAGAGGTAGCTCCGAGGGATGCTCAGCCCGGGACTCACACACACACACTCTGCTGGTCCCCCGGGGAGATCCAGTGGCCCCAGGGGCTGCGCGGATCAAGCCCGCAGCTCACTGAGCCGCTTCTCCTCCTGCATCTGGATGAGGACGTTGCGCTTATTCACCACCTCCACCAGCTGCTTCAGGATCTCCTGCTCAGCCTTTTCATCCTCAGGTGTCTTCAGGGTTTCTGTGGGTGCAAGGGGGTCAGAGTAGGGCTGGAAAGGCCACAAGCCCTGACCATGCAAAGGGATCCTTCCTCAGGCACGTGCTGGCACTCACCCTCCTTGTTCATGTAACTTCGGAGCTTCTGGTCCAGCTGACACTGCTGCTCCTCCAGCTTCAGCTCCTGCACCCTGTGGGGACGAAAAGGGTGTGCTGGGTTCAGAGGGGGCTGGGGTGAGCTGAGCCCCCCACCGGCCAGGGAGCATCCCCCAAGCCTTACGCGATCATCAGGTCCGACTCCTCGGTCATCAGATTGTTCTTCTTCTGGACCAGGTACAGCAGCTGGTTTGTCCACTGTGTCTGCTGGTCAGCCGGGCTCTCTGCAGGACAGGGGAACGGTTAGCGGGGTGCAGACCCCCGGCACAGGGTCACAGTGCTCTGTCCACCCCGGCCTTACCATTCTCAGCCCGGAGTAACTTCTCCAGCTTGATGCCTTGCTGCTCCAGTTCCCGGAATGTCACCTCGATCTCCTCCAGCCGCCTCTGGATGGCCTGCAAGGGAACAGCAGCACTCAGCTGCAGGCCAGCACCTGCCAGCATGTGGCCAGCAGCAGCAGGACAGAAGGGACAGGGTACAGTGCCACGCTGGGGACTTGGCTCTCCCCTGTGGGGTTACCTGGGCTCTGCAGAACCGCTTCACCTGGGATTCCCTGGCCCGGCGGGCCAGTGTGCGCTTCCAGGTGGGGTATTTCTCCTCTTCCCTCAGGTCTGGGTACTGTGAAAGGACAGTGGCACGGGCAGGGGGGTCAGTCCCTGCACCAGGCACCCCCCGCCTTGGCCGCCAGAGCTGGCCCAGACCTGACACCTCTGTGAGAGGAGCAAGAGCCCCGGCTACCACCTGTGCTGCTGGGGCCACCAGCACTTGGGGAAAATCCTCACCAAATCTGTCATGATGCCAAGGCCCGTGCCTTCCTCCTCCTGCTCTTTCTCCTCCTCCTCCTCCTCGTCACTGTCACTGTCCTCCAAAGCTGCCCAAGAAAAGAGCATTTCAGGCTGGTTCCTCATGAGCACGGTGTGGGGTGCAGCAGGGTCCTGGAGGAACTGAGAGCTCTGCTTGTCTGGACACTCCAGTTTGTACCACCTACCTTTCTCCATTTCAATTTTCTCCTCCTCCTCCTCCTTCCAGGCGCCTGGTCCCTGCCGCAGGGCAGGGAGGGCCTCAGGTGCTCCTTGGAGCCACAGACGAGCTGGCTTCAGTGGAGGCTCAGGCTCTGCTTCACTGGTGAGGTTCAGCGTGGACAGACTGAGCTTCTCCAGCGGTGTAAGGACGATCTTCCTCCTGCCCCCACTCTCCTCACCCTCCTCTGCCATCCCTTGGGGCTCAGCTCTGGGAACCTCCTCTTCCCTCACATCCCCCCCAGGCTGTGCCAGCAGCTTTTGCTCCTCCATGTCACCAGCATCCGCAGTGTCCTCAGCTCCCCCGGGCTCTTCCGCTGGCTGTGGGGCTGCTGGAGTGGGCTGAAGTGGACTGGGTGCCCACTCTGGGGGGGACACACAGAGGCTTCCAGCATCTGCGGATGGGTGGGCAGCAGCAGCGGCATCCTACGGCAGAGCCAGAGCAGAGGGGTGAGGCAGCACAGGGCCACGCCCAAGCATCCCCCTCCACATTTTGCCTTCCCTCCATCACCTACAGGGACTTAGGGTGATTTACCCCATCAGGCAGTGCTGAAGCTTCATCCCGGGGCAGGTCCATGCTGGGTGGATGGGGGAAGTGCAGTGAGCAGTAAAAATTACCTGCGGGGAGGGGGGGAGAACTCATGTGACAACCTGCAAGGTGGAGAAGTCGTGCCCCAAGCGTTCCCTCTCCCCAGAAGCCGCCTCACCATCCTCCTCGTCGAAGGCGTAGTCGCCCAGGCGCAGGGTGGCCCCACAGCGCCGGCACTGGAAGCAGCCGCGGTGGAAGAAGCGTCCCTCGGCGCTGGCTCGCTCCAGGATGTAGACACGTCGGCCGCAGAAGTAGCAGGCGTCACTGTTCTCCCCCGTCCTCTCCCTCGGTGGCTGCGGGGACACAGGACAGGCTGGGGTGGCACCAGGGGCCTGGCCCCCACCCTGCCCCGTGGTTGTGCCAGCAGCCATGGGGGCACGGGGCAGGGCTTTGCCCCTTTTGCAGCGCTGGGTCTGCTTGGGATGAGCGAGGGAGCGGCAAGTCTTGGCTCCGGAAAACCAGTCGGGTCAGGAAATAGGCAGGGAGGAGCTGGGAGCCTGTGGGCGTTCGCTTGCGCAGCCCCGGTCCCAGCCCTTGGCTCAGCCCTGCCAGCCACTGGTGCCACCCCAGTGCCCACCTGCCCCGAGCTGGACCCTCCATCCCAAGGTGACACAAGGACCAACCTGCCCTGGGTCCATCCCGGTGGTTTGCGGCAGCTCGTGGGCACTGTCCGGAGTGTCTCCATCCAGCCCCGTGTCCAGCTACAAGTGACCCGAGGGGAGGGTCAGCCCCCCACTCTCCCCCCAGGACAGCACAGCACCCCTCAGGGCGCCTGGGGCAGACCCACCTCGGTGTCCCTGCGGCTCCTCTTGGCCTCAGTGTCCTTCTGGGCAGTGTCCTGCAAATCCAGAGGGCGTGGGTAGGGTGGGGAAGGGGACAGGGTTTGGTGTGTCATGAGGGTCTGGGTGGGGGTCCCTCACCTGGGCGCGTTTGTGTGTCAGGTTCCGGCTCTTCTGCAGCTTGCTGAGGAAGAGGATGGCCCCTCGCGTGCCACGAGGCGACAGTGGCTTCTTGCTGACCTCCACCTCTGCACAGGACATGGCCATTTTAGCAGGACCCACCCAACAAAGAGGGGAGCACCCAGCCAGCCCCAATGGGGCTCAGGACGGGACAAATCCCCCCAAAATCTCACACCTGGAGAGGTCTTGAAAACTTCATAGAACTGGCTGAGGTAGGTGATGAGGCCCAGGCGGTCAGGCTCTGCTATGGTGGCCATCTCAGTGCTGGAGAGGACAGGCTGGATGCCCAGCTCCTGCTCTGCTATGTCCAGCATCCTCTGGTGGGTCTGAATGGCATCCTGAGTGTCCACTGAGTCAAAGTCCCTGAGGGGAGACACGGCTGCCATCAGGGTGGGCTCTGCAGGGTGGAGGGTTCAGGGGGTCCCAGGCACTCACACCAGGTCCGGGCGGAAGCGGTGGATGAGGGCGCACAGGGCCAAGCCACTGGTCCAGGAGGTGGTGAAGTTGGTCACGGTCACGCCAGGGTATCCAGCCGTGCTGGCCTGGCACCAGCTCAGCAGATCTTCGTAGACATCTCCAGGGGCTGCAGGGGAGGCAGAGGCAGCCTGTGTGTCCCCAACCCACAGAGACAGCGGACTCCCCCCCCCAGTCCACCTCCTGCCCCAGCATCAGTGCTTTAACAGGGAAGGGATCCCACTGGAGCGACCTGAGACACATCATGTCCCCCCCACAACCATCCCTGTAAGGCTCAATAAATTTGTTGATAAAGCATCTGTCAATATTTCAGCATCAGTGCAGGCTAGAAGGGCAGAGCCTCCTCCCCAGAAGGCAGCAGGGGGGCTGTGTCCCCACATGGGCCACGAGCAGAGGGAACAAAAACCAGCGGTGTCACCAAGACAGGCTGCTGGACACAGGCCAGGGCACAAGAAACAAGGATGTGGAGGGAAATCAGGGTAAGAGCCACTTGGGCATGGGCTGCTGGGAGGAATGGGGCTGCTGGTGTGGGGCAGGACTGGCTGCTCCTACCGGTGCTGAGCCGGTTGTCGCTCCTCCTCTTGTGGTCCACCTCCACCATGCCCACGAGGTAGAGGTCCTTGACCTGCCAAAGGGGACATGCCAATGCGGTCACCACCTGCACAGAGCCAATGGCACCACGCAGGGAGCTGGCCCTGGCAAGGGGGACACCTGGACATCCCCCCACAACTCCGCAGAACCCTCCTCCATCCACAATGGGCAATGTACTCAGTGTCCTGGGGACTAACAGCTTCAGTGTCACACCCTTTGGGGACAGGGGACCGGGCAAATTAGCGTCACCCTGACAGCCAGGGAGGCTGGGCTGGGTGGCTGTGCTGTGGCAGGACCTGGCCACGTACCTGGCTGGCTTTGATGGCCTGCAGGTTGATGTTGGGGTAGCGCGTGGCCGGGTCGATGCTGTACTGACTGATGTTCTTGTTGGTGTTGTCTGGGGAGGTCTGCGAGAGGTGCTGGTAGATGCTCTCCCTGGGTGCAAGGGACAGCGCTGGCGTCACTGCTGCCATCCTCACACGCTCCAGAACCAGCCCAGCAGGGTGGGGACACTCACCTCTCGGCCAGCACCTCCAGCGGGGGTGTCCCGGCTGCCCACCGCCGCACCATCCACGCTGCGTCGAAGGCGGCCAGGAAGCCCCTGGCCACCCCGGTGCCCAGCGGCCAGAAGGGCTGTGAAGGGAAAGGCAGAGCTGGAGCTGGAGTTGCGTGGCTGGTCGGGGCAGCTGGGAGGAGGCTGGGAGCTGCCAGGCTTGGCCAGGGATGAAAGAGGGAGCGGCGGCAGGACGCGCACGGAGAGGACGGGTGGCCGTCTCCTCCCCAGCCAGCACAGCCGCGTCTGGGGAGGGGCTGGGTTGCTCCTCCATCCTGAACCAACCCCAAATCTCCGGTGGGGCTGGAGAAGGGGATAACCTCCCCAAGGCATGCCACTGCTGGGAGCCTGCCCAAGGCTGGGGTGCACTGGGCAATTTGGGATGAGAAGAACTTAGGGAGGGGAAATATCCTGCAGCCACTGCATCTTGCAGGGAGAGGGAGGTGCTGCTGCAGGGGAAACTCTCACCTCCACCAAGCAGTCGCCCACCAGCCCCAGGAGCAGACGGCTCCCGTTGTGCTCCCGCACCAGCGCCGCGTTCTCCGAGCGTGTCATGCAGGTGAAGTCGAACATGTCGACATCTGGGAGATCCCGGTGGTTGAGGGCAAACTCCAGTTGGGGCAGGCAGTAGTTGGTGGAGAAGTTGGCAGCTTCTTTGGCATAGCTAAGGAGGGCGTCCCGGTTCACGTTCTCTGGGGCCAGGAGGCTCTCGATGTCCGCTTTGTCCTGCAGGGATGGGGTGAAGCTGGCTGGGATGTGGGAGGGGATGTTCGTCCCTCAGCCTGGCAGCACCCAGCTCTGGGGTGCAGCTGTGCCACTGCGCTCTGAGTGCCCTGAAAAGGATTTTCCTGTGGCACAGGCAGCAGCTGCTGAATCCCCCACCACCCCAGGGGTGTGCAGTCAAACCAGCCTCTACGATTTGCATCCCACTATCAAGGCTTTCCTTGGGCCTCCCCAGGGCCAGATCCTGCCCTTCTCACCTGGAGGATGACCCCCTTATTGAGCAGGCTCTGCTTCTTGGCCGTCATGACGAAGTAGTGAGTGTCATCCTTGTAGTAGACGATGTTTTCCAGGTCGATGCCTGGTGACAGGGAAGGGGCTGAGCCAGGGCCACAGGGTGTCCCAGCACTGGGCTCAGACAGCAAATGTCCCCTGCAATGGGGTCCCATGTGGGGGCATGCACCCCATCACATCCTGGGGCTGAGCCTCCAGCTCCCCCCATGCAGGGTTTGGGATCACTGACCCGTTTTGTTGTAGAGGTTCTGGAAGAACTTCTGGTTGTAGATTCGGGCCACGCCACTGATCTCAGCCACCTCCACCTCAGCCCGGCTGTGGCGGTTGATGAAGTTGGTGGTGATGCCAATGGCCAATTTCCCCCGCGTCTCCTTCCGCTTGAACCCTGCAGGAGGGGAGAGGCGTGACCCCCAGCCAGCCCTCAGATTGGTTCTGGGGCTGCAGGGACACCTGTTGTCACCTTCAGGGACAAATTTGCCGCCGCCAGCTGAGATGAGGACGTCGAACTCGTAGTGGGTGACGGGAGAGGAACTGGGCTGCAGCACAGCCTGCCAGCCACCTGCAGGGAGAGGGGTGGTCAGGAATGTGCTGGTCCCCAGGGAGCAGGGAAAGGCTTGCATCTCATTCCCCCCAAAAAGGCACACCCTGGGCTAGCAGAGGGATCAGAGTGGCCACGCGCAGCCCTGTCCTTGTCCCCAGGAATGCCACCCGCCCTGCAGATACCGTACCTGCCTTGCCTGTAGGGGGAACAAGGCCCTCGAAGCGCACATTGATGTGCACCTCCACCCCCAGGAGCAAAGCCACCTTCAGCAGGATCAGCTGGAGCTGCCGGATACCTGGCAGGGTAGAGGGGGACTCAGGGCTGCACCCTCAGGTCCCTGGACTCCCCACAGTCGGGAACCGCAGGGGTACAGAGCCCGGTGCCCCCAAAACTCACTGATGTGGTCCAGCGTGCCAGTGCAGAAGCGCCCATAGAACTTCTTGGCACCCAGCGCCCGCAGGTCGTGGATGGTGAAGGGCCAGAGGTGCAGGACGTTGTTGCGGGAGAAGGAGTCGCGCTTCTCCAGCAGCACCACGCGGGCTCCCAGCAGCGCCAGCTCGATGGCCGCCCGCAGCCCGCAGGGGCCGGCGCCCACCACCAGGCACTGCCACGGCAAGGACGGGCGGGGTGAAGGGGGTGAGCAGCCCCAGAGCGGGTCTGGGTGCACCCCCCAGCACTCCCAAAGGCAGCACCTCCCCGCTCGCTGCGTCAGGATCTGGCCCTCCCCACTATTCCCCTTTTCTCGCTGATTCTCCCTGCAAACCGGGGTGCCCCCATCCCTGAACCTTGCCTTCACCCGGGGCGATGGCAGCCAGGGCAATGGCAGCAATTAAAGCGCTGGATGAGATAAGGTGCAGGGCTACTGCAGCCCTGGCATGAGTTTGGTCTCCTGACAGCTTCTGTACCGGGCTGGCACAGCGGGGCACAGCAGTCAGGACAAAAGCCACCAGCTGTGGGACAGGGAACAGATGTCCCCAAGGGAACATCCTACTTGGGATGCTCCTGTCTCCCAGAAAGGACTTGACAGTCCCTCAGCCCCGCCATGGGATGTCTCCAGCGAGAGGCAGCTGCGAGGAGGAAGGACGCTGCTGGCTGGGTGGCACTGAGGTGGCATCATGCCATGGGGAGCTGAGCAGTGCTAATTAACATCCTGTCCCATTAAACTCCATCAACCTCCCGTCTGGCACATCCTGCATCCTCCTGGGATGAGAGCCAGAGTGTCCCAAGGGATGTTCTCACCCTGGAGACAAGGACACAGGGCAGGGAGGCTCCCAAACCCCTCACCCCATGTCCCGGGTACCTTGGTGCCAGCACAGGCTGTGCCCTGGTCGTAGTCCTTGTGCCCGGCTTTCTTATCCAGCTTGCTCCACAGGGCCTTGGCATTCCAGTAGTTGAGGGCAGCCTTGAGGCCGTGGTAGAGCTGCAGCCCAGTGCCCTGCAGCCCCAGCTGCTGGCACAGCTCCGCGAAGCAGCCCAGCACCTCCCGGCACTCCCCGGCACGCAGGAACCTCTCAAACAGGGCATGGGCCGGGTTGCCCGGCTCGTCGGCCAGCACACTCATCCCGTGTCACCCCGAAGCCTGGCAGAGGGACAGAAGAGGTCAGCAGGGAGGGGACCCTCCTGGATCCCCACCTCCAGACGCATCCGATGCCAGACCTGGTGTCTCAGTGCCAGGCTGCCCTGGTGCAGGTGCTGCTGGGTGGGGATGGCGCTGTCAAAACCGGCACACTCTGTGGCAGCAGCTGGTGGAACTGTCCCCGGATGTGGCACCCAGAGAGCGTCAGGGGAGGGGATGGGGAGGGCTGTGGCAGCAGTAAGTGGCTTCCTCCACACTGAGTGTACCTGCAACAGCCGAGAGCAGAGCGAGTTGTTTCGGAGCAGAGATGCCGCTTCCTTCCTCTCCCCCTCGGTCTCGCTGGGGGGGGCAGGAAGGAGCTCCTGGCTTTAGGAATCAGCCACAGCTGCTGCAAAACCCAGCAGGACCAGCGCTGGGGCCGGAGGGAGCAGGGCTGGATCCATCCCACCAGCCTGGCTTCTGCAGCTGGAGCGGGGTGACGTTTTCCCCCACTTCCCCTTCTACCGCCCCTGGAGCGGGTGGAAGCAAATTAGCACTGCAGAAGCACCGGTGAGGAAATCAAATAAAAGTCAAATCACCCTACAAACAGCCCCATCATGCCCGTGGGAGGAGGGATGCAGCACATTCCCTCCCCCGACCATCCCAAAACCCCCTGCCCCTGGCATCTCCCGGGGATCAGCTCTCCTTGCATTTGTCTCCCACTCCCAGCACTGCCCCCCAGCACCAGGCTGTGCCATCCACTGCCTTGCCAGCCCGAGCACGAAGAACAAAGTTTTGCTCTTTCCGGCCACTTTCCAGGGCTGTGAAAGGCTCTCCCAGCAAAGCAGCTGGTGGAGACACGGGGCTGCCAAGGGGGATCCGGCGGAAAGGCTCGGGAAGGCCGAGAGCTCCCACCTTTGAACCGCTGCTCTTTGCCCTCTGCCACTCGAGTGTTATCGCGGGCACGTGGCAGCACCCGGAAGGTGGCGGCCACCCCTGCCGTGGGACGAGGATGCCATGAATAAATTAAGCTGCCCTCAAGAGGAGGGGGCTGGGAGTGGACAGAGAAAGGAGTTATTTAAGTGTGTGCTTAAATTTTGGCCGGAAAGGCTGAATTCTAGCTGGATTTCAAGCTCAGTCTCACTTAGGACTTTCCTGACACCAGAACGTGCCTTGCAAAGCAGTTCTGCAGGTCACCTTCCCACCAATCACTTCTGCAGGTCACCTTCCCTTCCAGCAATCAGTCAGGAAATCCGGATATTTTACCCACTTCCTTCCTGGGCAGACAGAGGATCAGGCACCCAGCAGGGCAGGGCAGGGGCTGGCACCCACGACAGTGGCAGCGTGGGGACAGATGACATCACCTACGTGTTCGTGACAGGGCTGTGAGACTTGGGGACAGATTCCTGCTCTTCTGAGCGCTGTTAGTGGGACAGGACGAGCCTGGGGAAACTGAGGCAGCGCTGCGAACCTCCTCAGAGAGTTTGCAGCGCTCCCACCAGCCACCCGTCCTCCTACCACAGAGGCTGCCCAGGCAGCACTGGCTGGCCGGCCACCAGTGCAGATGGGTTGTCACTGCCCTGGCAACTGCAAAGGTTACCCCACAGCAGCCCCAGGGAGATGGGGCAAAGGCAGCCGCTCAGGCTGGGCCCATCTCCTGCAGCCTCAGTAGCCCCTGGCTCTGAGAAAAGCCCATCTCCTGGCCTTGGTTCCCACTGCACATGATGCCGGGGGAGCACGCTGCCTGGGAAGGCTTTCCAGCCCCTACGCTTTGGCAGCGAGACTCAGACGAGGCAGAACAACAAGCCTTGTGTTACAGAGTTTCCTACGGAAAGGATTATCCTGCCAGCACTCTGGCACGCTCAAACCCCCTTGACAACTGCAGGCAAGGTCAGAAACTCCTAGGAAAACTCAGTTCCCTGCAGGCTTGATGCAAAAACCCGGCTTTCAGCCCACAAAGGCCAGTGGCAGTGGAGGAGGGCACAGTATGAGCCAGGCTGTCTCTGGCTCTGCTCTCCCCATCAAAGCCTTCTGCATTTCTTCCCTTAACACTGTTCCTGCGAGCAGGAGGGAGGAGGGGGGGCTGCAGCCAGCCCTGACTCATCTCATGGCGGCTTTGGTTGGCTGCAGATGTGTCTGCGGGGACACCACCCGGGTCTGACACATGGGGAGCACCCCTGGAGCAGGGACCCCCATCCCGCTCTCTGGGTCAGGGTCTCCCCTTTGCCCTTGCATGCAGAGGAGCAGCCTCCCGGGAGAAGGTGGGGGAAGCTGCCTGGGAGCTCACGTGTCTTCCAGGCACATGGAAATAGGGTGGGAAAGGACACGGCTCCAGAGCTAATGAAACCCGGGAGGATTTTCAGTGGATCCCCTCGCTGCTGCTGCGCTGGCTCCTGGCGTGGACAGGCTGTTCCGGGTTTGGGATCCAGCCTGGGGACTGCAGGCCTGGCTGCTGAGCTGGGACAGACCCCATGAGAGCCCTCCCAGCGAAAGGCTGGCGGGCAGGATGGAGGGGTTCTTGTGACCACCCAACAGCTTGGCCAAAGCCCTTCCTTTCAGCCACCAGCTGAGCTGGGAGGTGTCAGGAAGGGCTGAAGGCACTGGAAGCTCTTACAAGAGTTATTGTACTCAGGAGAAATGTCCCAGGTGTGGGACTGGGCAGGGAGACCACCCTGGCCAGCTCCACGGAAATTGCCTTGATTTGGGTGGGTTTTAATCCTCAGAGGGAGGGAAAAATCCCTGTCAGCTCCCCTGGTTTGAGGCAGGGATGTGGGTGCATGAGCACACCCCAGCTTTGCAAGGCCCCAGCACGGAGCTATGGGGAGAAAGGCTGAGGAGAGGGGACAAACCTGCGTTGTCCTTTGCCAGGGATCCACAAGGTCCAGCCTGGCCGTGTCCCAGGGAGCCCTGGGCACAGACAACACCTGGGGAGGAACAAACGCGCCCCTCTATTTTTGCTGCTCTGCCTGCCCCCTCTGCCCAGCACCAGCCCGCGGAGGGACCTGCCTCTTGCAGCTGAATTTTGGTAAAAAGAGGAAGTCTAGTCACTGCCAGGCTTCACTCCTCCTCCTGCTTCTCCTTCACCTCAAACCACATCCGTGACAAACACATCCCTGTGATGATGCCACGGAGCATCCCTCATGAACCTTAGCAAAGCACTTCCCACCCCATCCTACTCCTCACTGGGAGCACTGGTGGCTCTGGGAATGGAGGAGGAGGAGCAGGGACTGCTCTCTCTTCCCTTTGTCCGGGGGCAGCAGAGGTCAGGGGCTGGAAGGGAAAAGCAGCGAGGATGGAGCGGGGGGACCCGGCTGCCCCGGGGAGCGGCTGTGGGGAGGGGTCAGCCGGACAAAAAGCGCTACCCTGCCACGGAGCGTCCCAGGGACACGCAGGACACGGGTTCGGGAGCAGAGCCCTCCCCAGCACGGCAGAATCACCCCTCGGTTTGGTCAGCGCCGTCCCCGCCTTGCGCAGCGATGCTCTCGGCGGGGCGGGCGGACGGGACCGGCCGAGCGAGGGGACACGGGGCCGGGGGGACAGCAGAGCCCGGACCCCCCCACGCCCAGGGATGCTCTGCCCATCCTCACCCGCCACTCACCTCCACAGCCCCTCGGAGGGGGAAACTGAGGCACGGACCGGGGCGTGGGGAGGGACCGCAGCTGGGCGCAGCCGGGCGACAGCGAGCAGGAAACGAGCTCCGGCTCCGCAAGCAGCAGCTGCCAACCGGCCCGGCCCTCCTCTCCTTTGCCCTCCCCTCCTCGGCCTTCCCCTCCCCTCCCCTCGCCTGCCCGACCCTCCCCCGCGCCCGGGGGGACCCGGGCCGGGCGGTGCCGGGAGAGGGGCGGCCCCCGGGCCAGCCGCGCTTTGTGCCGCTGCAGATGTTGCGCCGGGAGCTTTGGAACAGCCGGACGCAGCGCAAGCCCAGCTGGGTTCTTTGTATTTTAGGGTGAGAAACCAGACTTTTCGCCAAGCAAAGAAAAAGACTCGGGCGGTGAAGCCAAACTGCCTCACCCCTCGCCCCCGCCGCTGTGCTGCTCCCCCCGCAGCCAGAAACCGGCCGGGAGGGAGCTGGGGGCACCGGAGGGTCCGGGGAGGGGGGACCCACCCAGTGTCAGCTCCGGATCCCGACCACCACAGCTCGCGTGAAAACTTCTGGGATTGTTCCCGCCTGGGTCCCCCGGGTGGGAATGGTCCCAGTGGGGTGAAGGTACCTTGGGGCGGGCGGGGGAGCCCCCGGGGTCATCGAAGATCGCTGCCGGCCCGGTGCTACCGAAGATCGCTGCCGGCCCGGTGCTTTTGGGGATTTCTGCTGGCGATGTCCTCGGGGTGCTGCTGGACATTGGCCGTGTGCTGGGACGGGCGGCACGGCCGGGGGCTCGCGTGCTGTGACACACGGGGACAACTTTGCCACGAGACCGTGCACGGTGACTCAGGGACACGGGGCGAACGGGCGGTGGTTACATGGGCCACCGTGAGTCACCCGTGGCACTGCCGGCGGCTACGGCGAGCAAGGTGACCAGAGCGGCACCTCCATCCCTCCCCTCTGCAGCCCCCTCCGGCCTCTTCCTGGGGATCCTGGTGCGGAACCGCCCCATGGCAGCTCGGCCGGGCTGTCCTGGTCCCTGCAGAGCTGCTGGGTGCGGGTGCAGTGAAGCCCACCCGTGTTCCAGGGCCGCGGGAGGCTGGGGCGGACACGGAAATGGGGCGGCTGAGTCCAACCAGGCGCTTTTCCCAGGCGGTCGGAAACAGCTCCCTCTGTTTGTGAGCGCTTTGTGGTGCCGTGGGAAAGGCTGAACGCGGACCTGCGCCTCCCAGCCCCAGCACTGTCCCCCGGGCAGCAGCAAAGGGGCGTTAGATGTGAATTACAGCAGGAACTGGGGGCCCGTGGTGGCACTGAGGGACGCGGCTCTAATGCAAACCCACCCGCTGTGGGCAGCCCGGGCTGTCCCCAGCACCTGCACCCCTTGATGGGCTGAGAACTGGCAACTCACAGCATCACTGAAGGCTTCATGATTATACGGAAGTGCCATCCACTTAGATCCAACCACAGGATGTTCCCCCTGCTCCGTCATTACAATTCCCCCGTTTTTCCTCCCATTTTATTATTCTAGGGTTTTGGTGTTTCAGGACGTGGGGAAGGAGCAGTGATGCCTCTCAGCTCCCTCTCCCCGCCCAGCTAGGCCTGGGATGATGCTGCAGACTGCAGCCGCTGCAGCTCCAGGACACGGACGAGGAGGAGGAAGGCGATGCTCAGGAGAAGCAGCCAGAAGAAAACCCAGTAGTGCTGTGGGAAGAAGAGCCATGGACGGCACAGCTCCGCTGCAGACCCCTTGGACCTGGGGAGAAGGTGACCAGGGACATTTGTCATCTGTGGGAGAGAGCAAATCCCACCTCCCCCCCAGCTGGGGACAAGGAGGGTGTTTAACTCAGCCCCAAACCTCAGTGGCCCTTTTACAAACACAAGTGCAACAAGCCTGGGGAGGGCATGGGCGGCCCTCAGTGCATGGGCAAAACTGAGGCACAGTGGGGCTGAGCTGCAGCATCCTGACCTTCCACCACTAAATCCCCCAGTCCCTTCCCAAGTGCTGGCCAGCTGGGGACCACAGAGAGGCCAGCAGCCGTGGGGGGATGCTGGGCACACAAAGGGTGCTGCTTACGTCAGCCCAAGCTGCTCCGACTCCTCGTCCCCTGCGCTTGAGCCTCTGCCATCTGCCTCAGCCACCAGCTTCCCGCTCACGGCGCTGTCCTGGCCCTGTGGCTCCAGTTCACTCCTGGGAGGGAGAGCACGGGGTCAATGTTGTTCCATGTGGGATGGTGGCAGCCGGTGCCATGGCTGCCCGGCCACCCAGCGCTGTTACCTCTGGCTGCTGGGCCAGCGCTGGGCCCCCTCTGGCTCCAGGTCACCCGCTGGGGCTGCTCGGCTGTCAGGGCTGGCACCTGGCTGGGCACCGAAGGTGGAGCATCAGTGGGGACCCAGAGCCCCAGTAGCACCGGGCCTGGGGACACAGCTGCTGGCTGTCCCCACTGCACACGTCCTTACCAAGAGCTGCTTGGGGATGACGGCGATGCTGACTCTGCGGCGGGCAGACCCCTGCAACAGAGGGGCTGGGGGTGAGCACCGTGCGGTGCTTCTCAGCTCCCCCTTCCCCAGCACCTCCCAGCACAGGCAAGGGACAGCAAGGAGAAGGGACACTGCCAGCTCCAGTGGCCCTGGAGCTGAGGGAAAGCCAGAAAACCAGGGAGGGTCAAAGCCACAAAACCAGGAGGTTTGTGCCTGTCGTTACTGCTGCAAGCTGTCCTGGTGGGACTGCCTAATCCAACCCCTGCCTCTTGAGCTCTAGGGGAACCAGTGCCGAATTCAAGCTGGTTCTAGAGAACAGCCGAGCCTGTGGCTCTTGACTATGACCCTGCAATGGAAGAAGGATCTGCCTGAGATCTCCTGGACAGGCAGCCCCCAGCTTGCTGGGCCCCCTGTCTGTCTGCCAACAGCCCTCCGAGGCTGCCCCTATGTTTTGCCTCATCCCTGGCACTTCCAGCAGATCTTCCCTGCTGCAGCAGCTGGCTGGAGTGACATTGCTTGGGGACCAGTGGGTGTGTGGGGCAGCCAGCTGAGGGAGGACAGCGGGGCATGGGGAGGCAGTGGCTCCGAGACTCCTGAACCAGGACCAGTTACCTGCTGGAAAGTTCTCTTCAGGGGATGAGGTCTCAGCCGTGGCTCCACATCATCTGGGAGCAAAGAGAAGCCGCCTTACATCGTCCCCCAACATGGGGGGATGCACAGACAGTCACAAACCTCCCTGCCACTGAAAGCTGTCCTGGCCATGTGCTCTGTGCGTGGCGCAGGTGCTGCCCCGGGCAGGGGGACATGGTCATGTGCACAGCAGTGGCATGTGTGGGGCTTGGTGTTCAGGAACAGAGTCCTTTTTGTGCCTGGGGCCCCACTGCCCTGCATTCCCAGCTGGGTTATAGCTCTCCAGCCACCAGCACCTGCTCCCATGCTGATCTGCTGTCCCACTGTCCCCTCACAACTGTCATCAGCTGTTCCCTTTACCACCCCATCAGCTGTTCCCCACCACCGGTCCTCAGCTCACAGCACCCACTGGCTCTGTGCTGCAGGGTCACACTGACGCCCCAGAGGGGCTCGGGACCAAATCTTGCAGGGTTGCTCCGTGCAAACCCCGCACACGCCCCGGCGGCAGAGCCCACCTCACCCTGGGTCTCCGCCAGCTGCCGGTTGCGGGAGTTTTGCTGGATCAGGCGCTTCATCTCCTCCAGCTCCGCGTGCTCCCGCATGTGGTGCCGCTTCAGGTTCTCCACGTGCTGGACCATCACCTCTGCTGCCCGGCTCATCCGGGCCTCCTGCAGCCAGGCAGGATGGGGGATCAGGCCCCCGTCTCCCAAGGAGCCAGGTCTCTGCCAGTCCCTCCCTGTGCATCCCATGGTGCCTCCACCCAGGGAGTGCAGGTGCATCCCCTTCCTACGCCCAAGGGCAGGCACATGGATCCCTTGCACCCTGGTAAGCGCAAACACGAGGTCAAGGCTGGCGCCATGAGGAGGAGGGACAAACCCCAGCAAGCCCAGGGACGAGTCCCCAAGCCCGTCTGTAGCAACCTCCATCACTCGCAGCCCTGGGCTGTGTCCGTACCTGGTGTACAGCCCCCAGCTTCTCCGCGGCGCTGGTCGCCCTCTCAACAGCTGCCGACAGCACGGCCAGGTTGTGCTGCAGCTGCTCCAGCGTCTCCTTGCAGCCTGCACTGGCACAGGATTGGCCCAGCCTCTGTGCGTGAAAGGATGGAGCTGCTGGAGCTGCCACTTGGAGTTGTCCAAACCTCTCTGGGGCTGGATGTTCCCAGCACGTGCCAGCCCCCTGCCCTGGTGCCCACCTACCTCCAGGGCTGCTCGGCACTGCCCCAGCTCCTCCTGGATGTTTTCCTCTGCTGCATCCCGTGCCCGTTTCTCCACAAGCACCCGTTGCTGCAGGGTGAACATGTCGCAGCGAAAAGCCAGGGCGAGGTGGGCAAAGGCTGCCTGCGGGGTGGGGAGGTGAGAGGTGGGACACGGGGACAGAAGGGAAGCCAGCAGGGCCAAGGGAAACCACCAGGACCATGTGCTGCTGTCCCCAAGGCAGACAGACCTCCCAGCGTGCCACCAAACAGGGCCTTGCTGAAGATAATTAGCACTTGCCTTGCCCCAGCACCCGTTAGGCTGCTGCATGCTGGGGACAGCCCCTTGCAATGCCAGCCCGAGGAGACGCGTCCCCCAGGCAGCCGATAACGCATGGAAATCCTGAGCCCTCCTGGCAAGAGCACGCGCCGGGCAGACGCCAGCCCTCGCTGCGGGTCCCGCTGACGGCTGAGCCTGACTCAGCCCTGGCACTCGCTGGGAAATTATTTTTATTAGCGTGGCTCCTGCCGCCTCCCCGGCTAAGGGCGCTCTTCAGCAGCTGCAGAGCACTTTGTGGGATTGCCGGGCACGCAAAGGACGGACTCGTGGAAATGCAGCTGCCTCCAAATGCCAAAAGCGTCTCTGGGAAAAGGTTTATGAGGTGGCTGCCAGGGGACTGCGGTGCCTGAAGGAGCAGGGCACAGCCACGGGACTGTGAGCCAGCAAGGTGTCCGTCCTCGTGTCCCCCTTCCCCAGCCCACCCAGGGCCCCCAGCAGCCCTCACCTCCAGATCCTGCTCTGTCAAAGCCACCCTGCAGAGAGAGAAGTGCTGTCAGGGATGGAGGCATCCTGGGGGCTGCCTGCTGAAAATGCCCTCCTTCTGCTCCCAGGGGTGCTAGCCACCACGAGAAGTGGGAAGCCGAGTGCCCATTGTGTGGACAGCAACTCTTGTGCAATGGAAAAGGAGGAAAATCCAATCTCTGAACCGTGCTGGGCCCTGGGACCCCCCCTGTCCTGGAGCCCCTGGAGGGATGCAGCTGCTCGCTGGTCTTACCTGTGCAAGCCAAGTCTGTCCAGCACTGAGAGCTCACTGGGGAGACTCGGCAGCGGCTCCTCCAGGGTTTCTGCATCTGCAGGGGGGCAGTGGGGCCACAAGAGACCACACTTGAGGGCTTCTCCTTGGCCTTCCCCCTCCCTCTGCCCTCCTGTCTTGGCAGGGTAGGTGCCCATGTTTTGGAACCACCCCAATCCTTCCCTCAGCATCAGAGCGGCTTTAGGTTCCCCCAGGCCAAGTCTCCCCTTCCCCATGTCCCCACCGAAGGGAGGTGACCCCACACTCATCTCCAGCTACTTCCAGACTTCCCCTAAGGAGACCCAGCTGGGATGTGGGATGGGGACTCACCCACCTTCTTCAGTCCTGTCACTGTCCCCAGGGTGCAGAGCCAGCTCCTGCTCGGCCCTGCCTGGCTCCTGAGAGGCACAAAGGTGTTGTTGGAGCAAACCTCTCCCTGGTGCTGCACAGCACCCCGAAAAGAGCAGCACAGGGGGGTGGGGGCCTGGCTGAGCCCAAGGAACCCGGCAGGGAAGGTGCCCCACCTGTTTCCCTCCCCTCCGTCTCACCTGGCTGACTTGCTCCAGGCTCTGCTCACTCCTGGCCACCCCTGGGTGTACCTGGGGACTGCTCATCCTGCCTGGGGACAGAAAGGGTGGTGGGAGCTGGACAGCAGGGTCCCTTCCCCAGCCTGACACCACTTCAGGAGAGACCCCCAAAACTGCCAGTGGCATTTCTGCAGCCTGCAGGCTCCCAGGGGACATGAGCTGGTAGGTACCCCCCAAAATATCCCTGTGGGATTAAAGGAGCTGGAGCTAAGCTGGGCCAGGGCAGGGGGAGGAGGGCAAAGGATCCAGTGCAGAGGGTGGGTTACAGCTTGTGAGGCAAATCCAGGGGATGGGTTGGGGTCCCAGGGCTGGAGGGGGTTGCAGGCAGGTGCTGCCAGGCCAGGGGACTCCCTCCTGCTGCTCCATCATGAGGGAGGGAGGGTGGGAAACCCACCCTGTTGACCCCATCCCCCCTGGGCTGCCCTTACCTTCATCCGGAGATGTGAGGAGCCCGGACAGCTCTGCCTGCTGCTCCCTGCGGAGGGAATCCCGAGTAAACCCCACCGAAACTCAGGGAGCATCGGCAGCATCCCACCCCCCGCGCTCCCCCAGCTCCCTCCATGGGGCTGCTTCGGACCTGGGTCCTTCCCGAGCATCCTGCAGAGGCTGCTCCGTGCCCGTCCCGCTCTGCCTGCCCCGGGCGAGCCGCCCCCTCCGCTCCTGCCGCTCCTGCCGCCGCCGCAGAGCCGCCACAGCGGACCCGCCGAAGCCGTTTCCAGCCAGCAGTGAGTCACCAGCCCACTGCCGAGCTTTGCCTCAGCACTGTCGTTTTCTTTTTTTTCTTTTTGCTCCGGCTGCCAAGCGGACCTCGCAGCGAGCCGGCCTCTTCCAGCACCACAACAAACCCAGCGGCCGACAGAGCCCGGGCACCATCTCACATCACCCTCACGGGGATGGCAGCCCCCCGAGAAGTGCGCTGGGACGGGTTCATCACCCCAAACCCCTGTCCTGGGTACCAGAAAGTCTGGTGGCTCTGTAGCATCCCTGCTGGCTGGGCGCTGGAGGTCACCAGGGCTGGCAGGTCACCGGTGCGTGGAGACGCGGGGGCTGCTGTGCAAGGAGCCCCATGCTGGAGCCCAGCACCCAACTGGGAGAGGGTTTGAACCCCCAAACTTTTACCCCGGCTCTGGAAAGGGCTGCAGCAGAGCTTTTCCCTCACCTCCTGGCAAGCCTGAGCTCAGGAGAAAAGGCTGCCATGCGAAAATGATGCTCAGTGTCCCTTGCCTGGCACTGCCACCGCTGTCCCATCCTTGCTAGCAGCCCGAGAGCCGCTGGGTGAGCTTTTTGTGCACGTACCTCCGAGGTGAGGGGCTGGGCTGGCAGCTCGTCCTCTGCCGCTGCCGCCGCCGGCGCCCCTGGGCCGGTCCCTGCGCCTCCTCCTCCCCCTGTCCCAGCGAGGTCACTTCGAGTGGCTTCATCTGTGAAGTGCAGAGGCTCCGGGACCAGCACACCTATCGTGAGAGCCCCACATTAGCTGCGCGCAGATGGAGAACGCCTCTAAATGTTATATTTTTAAAGCGTTTTCTCACCCAGCAGGAGCTTCGAGCTCCTCTGCTTAGCGTGGAGGCATCTGTGGGAAAAGAGGTGGGGAGGCCCACTGTGATTCAGGAGGAGGCTGGTGGGATTTGGGCGGGCACGGAGCAAGGCAAGTGAGAAATTCCATACAAGCCTCGTTTCTGGGCAGTGCTGAGGGTGGACTTTGCTGCTTGCCACCCCCATTTCCTTCCCCCGGGGCAATTCTCATTTTGGGATTGTGATGTGGGTCAGCTTCGTGGGGAAAGGTAAATTTGCAGCCACCAACCAGTGTGAGGACCCAGTGCAGACTGGGAGCAACCCCCTGTTCCCCACCCTGCAGATAGGCCAATTCCAGAGAGACAAATATAAAATATTTCCAAATCTAAGGGAGCTTGGACAACTCATTTAAGCTGTTTTACAATGTTTGAAGAATCAGAGAAAGATGCAGAAAGTCCACAGAGTCCCTCTCCCAGCCCAGGGTAAAATCGTTGTGCACAAGGGACTGTCCCACAGTGACTCCTCGGACTCCTCCTGTGCCCATGGACAGGCAGGTAAGGGACAGAAAGAGAATATTTTGTCCAGGACAGGAAACGCAGGAGAGATCTAAGGGGACAGAGAGCTGCTTGAAGCCCCACGTGCCTGCGCAAAACGTTGGCCAAACTTAATATCTGTCACCCCAGCACCAGGCAGGGCCATCACCCAGCTCCCGGAGCCTGCTCAGCTCTGGTGAAGGTGTAAAAAGCAGCACTTGGCACCTGTGAAAGCCAGCCCATTTCACGCCTATAGAGTGGGAATTGTCGCTGACACCTCCACCCAGGGGCTCGGGCGCGCCCAGCCAGCAGGGATCAGCCAAACCCATCACACCCAGGGAGCATCCGAGTCCTCCGGAGGGCTGGTCCCTGCTGCAAAGTGCTCAATCCATCACAGACCCAGCGGGCTGCTGCTTTCCACAGCTCCGACAGCCCCGCGGACACTCGCTCCTTATCTTTGTGGTACAGATGGAACAGATACGAGGCACGCAGCTGGTTTAGCACAAGGAACCCCCTGGGATGCCAGACCGGGCGCTTTCCCTCAACTCGGCGGCGACCAAACGCTCCCCGGGACATCATTACCTGCCCGAACTCCTCTCAATCGGCCGAAGGCGGATGCTGGGGCCACCCAGCTCGGAGCCGGCACTCAGCTCTGCTGGGCCCCCATCATTCCCCGGAGGGGGTCAGGGCACACGGCGTGGCCGGCGGTCGCTGGGTCGGGGCTGCCGGGGCCCCGCTCGGTGCTCGCTGCCCCCGGCAGAGCCTCCCCGCAGGGCAGAGCAACCGCATCTGCGGCGGACGGAGCTGCCAGGGGCCAGCCCGATGAGAGAAGGCCTTTAAAGGAGATGCATGAGAGAGGCTGGGAGCTCCCCGCGCGGGCCAGGGCGGGCAGAGTGGTCTGCAGGTGGCCGGGAAACCTCTGCTTTTGGTGCGGGGCCAGATGCTGCACCCGCTCCGAGGAGGTGACAGAGCTGGGAAAGAGCAGGACTGCTCCCTGCGTGCCCGGTGTCTGCGGGGCAGAGCAGAGCTGAGCCGCAGCCTCTCCCTGGCAGGAGGCTCAGGGCAGGGTGGTGGCACTCAGGAGGGATGGGGGAGCCCCCCGTGCTTTCATGGGGGGGGCACAGCACCAGGCTAAACCAGGACGGCTGAAGAGGAGCCCCTGCAGCATCGTATTTGGTGTAGCAGGGGAGTCACTCTGCTCAGGACCCCCAGCCCCGCTGCCCCTCTCAGCAGCCCCATTTTTCCCCTGGCCATCACCCCACTGCCCCATCCCCGGCCCAATCCCTTTGCTCAAATCCATCACATCCTCTAAAGCTGCTTTCTTCCCCTAATGAGCTTACAGCGAGTCGGGCTCGATGTTCAGCACAACCAGGAGGCAGCTGCCTTTGCCCCCCCATGCCCAGGGACCCCATGGGACCCCTTGGGGTCTGCAGAGCTCTTAAGCCCTGAGAGGGCAAACAGCATCTCCCAGCCCCGGGGCAGGGTCTGACCCAGCTGCCAGAGTGAGACCCCAGAACGCAGCCCCAGGGGTACAAAACCAGGGGAGTGGAGGATGGACACTTTCACAGAGCCACAGCTTCCTCCCCAGGAGCTGCAGCTGGCACCAGGCAGCACATCGGGCTCCACAGCCTCTGCTCTGGTGTTCTGGCAGGCCCAGGGCTGCTCCGTGGGGGACACAGCCCCAGGGACACCATTACCCTGGTGCCTCTATTCCCTCCCACGCTCAGAGGAGGGTTAACAAGAGACAATGCCCCTGTTCACAAACCATCCCGTTCAAAGAGCATTTAAAAAGCACTTTAACTAAAAGCATTTACTAAAAGCACACAGGGATTTTTAGGCATTCTTATTTTTAACCTGTGAGCATCTAAATCGTGACTGCAGTCTAGCTACCACAGAGCCTCGGAGAAGGAAAAGCAGCCCAGTTCCCCTCACACAGACCTGTTCAGCGGGGAGGAACAAGACCCTGCTGGGGAGATCTCCAGCCCGGGGGGGGTGAGTGGTCACACGGGACTGCGAGCTCTGGCGTTGTCCCCCTTCTCCTTCCAGCGAGGTCCCTCACAGCAGCTACGGTGACAGCATCTTCCAGGGCGCCTGAAGCTGAGCTGGACTTGCAGCTCAGATCACAGAGAGTGTGGTCATCTGGATTATCCACTTCTTGGAAGAAAGCTGCTCAGACTGACACTGACTGCTACCACTGATGCGGCAAGCATGATTTACTGGTCTGTGCAGGGGCCCAACCACAAAACAGCACCCCAGCCCTCCCTCAAATTCACCTTTCTCTGGCCCTGGCTTCCCCAGCTGACAGGGACCTGGCAGCCACCAGGCCACCCAAGAGAGAGCACGACTCTTGTTTTATGATTAAAAGATTGTTAGCAAAAAAAAAAAAAAAAAA
>VYZT01000687.1:37452-62900 GCA_013400735.1 Pomatostomus ruficeps | reverse complement strand
GGTGCCCCCACCAACAGCATCGCAGCAGACAACTTNCAGCATCGCAGCAGACAACTTGAATCACAGAATCATAGAATATGCTGAATTGGAAGCCACCCACAAGGATCATCAAGTCCAGCTCCTGGCCCTGCACAGGATACCCCAAGAGTCACACCATGTACCTTGACAGCATTGTCCAAACACTTCTTGAGCTCTGTCAGGCTTGGTGCTGTGACCACTTCCCTAGGGAGCCTGTTCCAGTGTTCAACCACCCTACAGGTAAAGAACTTTATTCTAATATCCCGCCGAAGCCTCCCCTGACAGAGCTTCAGACCATTCCCTCATCCCCCATTCCTGGTTACCACAGAGAGGAGATCAGTGTCTGTCCCTCCTTTTCCCCTCATGAGGGAGTTGTAGACTGTGATGAGGTCTCCCCTCAGTCTCTTCTTGTCCAGGTTGAATATACCTCAGCCACTTCTCATATGGCTTCTCCTCAAGGACTTTCACCACCCTCATGACCCTCCTTTGGATGCTCTCTAATTGTTTAATGTCTCTTTTATATTGTGGTGCCCAAAACTGCCCCCAGCACTCAAGGTGAGGCCGCCCCAGAGCAGAGTAGAGTGGGACAATCCCCTCCCTTGCCCAGCTGGCGATGCTGTGTCTGATGCACCCCAGGACAGGGTTGGCCCTCCTGGCTGTCAGGGCACTGCTGACACATGTCCAACTTTCTGAGGACCAGGACCCTCAGGTCCCTTTTTGTGACACTGGTCTCCAGCATCTCATTCCCCAGTCTGCATGCACATCCAGGGTTGGCCCATCCCAGGTGCAGAATCCAGCACTTTCCCTTGTAGAACTTCATATGGGTGGTGATTGCCCAGCCCTCAGATTTGTCGAGATCTCTCTGCAGGGCTTCCCTGCCTTCAAGGGAGTCAACAGCTCCTCCCAGTTTTGTATCATCTGTGAACTTGCTCAGTATCCCTTCCAGTCCTGTGTCCAAATCATTTATAAAAATGCTGAACAGCACAGGGCCAAGGATGGAGCCCTGAGGAATCCCACCAGTGACAGGTCCCCAGTCTGATGTCAACCACTTCACTTTGACCCTTTGGTGTGACCCATGAGCCAGCTGCTTACCCATTCCATGATGTGTTAATCCAGCAGTGGAACGGACATTTTTTGAACTTGCTCACTTTTTTCATAGTCCAAAAGCTTCCAAAGAAAATTAGCATCTAGAAATAAGCATAAAAATATCCAGAAATCAACATAGCATGAACTATACTTTTTAAAAGGCAGTATGTAAGAGAAAGGAAAAGTCAAAAGACAGAAAACATAAGGATAAGTAAATGAAAACTAAACGTAAACAATGCTTTCATGATTTGTATTCCTTCTGCCTGTTGTTTGCCCACCAGAATTCCTTACATATAAATGAACTGCATATGAATAGGAATATATAGGGACATACATTGCAAAGCAGGGTGGAAGAAATTTCCAATGGAAGCCATGTAAAAACCATTCCACTACTAATATCTAAATATTGACTACCCAGATTTCACAGTCCTCTTGAGGTCAGATTCCTTAGAAAATACTCTTCTTTCCACCTTTCAGACAGACTTAGAACAGCTTGTATAAACTCTCAAAAAATCTGACGTTTATAAGATGTCACATATTTTCTATAACTGTGAAGTGATAACACATGCACACACATAAAAATATAGGTATTTAAAGAACTTTTTTATATGATTCCTGTCAAAAGAGTGACTTACATTCTGGCATGGATTTTCTTTATGAGAGAAAATAGTATATGATAGAAGTCTGATTAAAGGGGAAAAAAACCCATTAACCATTAACTTCTATGCTGTGAAATGCAGAAGAACCTACCAAAAAGAAAAAAATAGATTGGTCCAACAAGAACCTGTTCAGATGGAGCACATGGTTTTCCTGTTAACTTCAATCTGCAGTATATGATATCAAGGGATTGAGAAAAATAAGTAATTGTAATGTAAGAGTGTTCACTAGAAATATTTGCTTTGTAGGGAAGGTGATAACAAAAAATTTGTTTGATTATGAGATTTGGATACAGAAATTGTATGATGGAAAGCTCACCTACCTGCAGGAAGGAATGAGGAGTCAAATGTATTCAGAGCACAAATCAAGAATAATCTAATGGTAAAAGAGTCTTCTTTGATAAATCCTGAAATAGCAACATTAACCTTAATCTTAAAGGCGTTTTGTTAATTTAACTTTTCAGTCTTGTAAAGTCTTGGCAAATTTTCTACCATGTATTTCACCAGGAGGTCTGGAAGGCACCAGATTAGATATAATCTGAGAGTACAGATGGCAAAGAACTAAAGCTCAGCTACTACAGTTCAAAAAAAAGGAGACAAGAAAACAAGTGGACAGGACCTCATAATGGCATTGACTAAAATGTTGTTTTGTAACATAGTGAGTGGATTTTTACTGCTTTTTTTGATGAAGGATTCTTTGAAGGGCAGAGAAGGCAGGAATAGAGGATTTTCACTTACAACAATAATTAAATTAAACCTAATCAAACCATTTTATTATTTTCTGCTGAAGGCCAATATATTTAGCATCTTCTTCCATGCATAATAAATTACATTAGCTTTAGGCATTTTCAGAATGTTGATTTGCTAAAGATGTTCCTGTATATTCAGTGACATTCTTTGCAATATCCAGGTAAATATAACCAATGGAGTCCTTTTGGTTTTGACAGAAAATAAACCATTAAGTTCATTTGGTTTATTTAAAAGGAAAAAATTATAAATCTATGTAGTGAGATGTCTTTTACCCATGAGACTATGGTAAGGTCATTCCTACTTGTAGTAGTCACATTGCTCCTTGCTGTAATTGCAAAACAACATCAGAGGCGCAACACCAGCCTTCATGTTTTCATCTGATTTCTTCATAAATCACAATTGCCACAAAAAAAAAAAAAAGAAAAAACCAATAAAACAACCAAAACCAGCCAAAACCAGCCAAACAAAGAGCCTACTAGTAGTTTGGCAGTAAGCTTGCACTTGTAAAGTTAAAAAAAAAAATACTGACCAATGACCACAGGTTTAGAATGTAACCATATTGTATGCAGTTCAATTATATAGGGAACTATTGGAAGATTATATCCAATTGCACAGAGTGCAGTATTTAAATACCTTGTATAAAACATATCAGTATTAGTCATAAAAATAAATATTACTAGAATGATATCATTATATGTTGGAAATGTTTTGGATATAAACAAAGTAGATGAAGTACAAATGTTTTTGCTGACTACATACAAAATCAAGTATAAACTACCCACAGTACAATGTTCTACCACAAAGAAAGCATTACATTCATATAAACAATTCCCAAATAATATAAATAAATTTAAACCACAAGTTTCACCCAGCATATTAAAAACTTCTTTTATTTTTACAACAAAGCACACGAATAACTGAATCTCCTCCTCAGTTTGTTCTAATTCCCTCTCTTGTGTCCAAGTCTTGACAATCTCATCCACTGTTTCTGAGATTAATCAACACAAAATTTACCACCTTTTTTGCTGTGCAGTTCAGGCCTGCTACTGTTCCAGTACCTTAGATTCCAACTTACCAAAGAGATATTAAAAATCTTATTTCTGGCCTTCCTTCATGAGTTTTATATCTCATGTGATATCACTAACAACTTTTTCAGTATTTTTAACAATTAAGCTATTTAATTTCAAAATTTTCAGAGATTGGTTACATTTTAATGTATGCAATGTGGCCTCTAGCAATGTTTTCTAGAGTATTAGTCATGTGTATGGAAAAGTATGAAAGAAGGGAATAAGAACTGAGATTCTATACATTTGGAAGAGTAAGCCACTAAAAACTTACAGTGAAAATGAGGTACATTTTTCCTGAAGAGGAATTTTCCTGCACCATTGCATAAATATATGTGTAAAGAAATGCACTCTATTTGATGTTGTGAGATTTTTATACCTTCATCCTGGATTGTAACTCAGCCTAAATTGAGTGTATCACAGGTTTTGGATTTAGAATCCATATAATACCATACCTGGAATGGTGTTATGTGACAGCTTCTTAAACCAGCCCACAACCCAAACATGCTTAATGGGGGTCGAAATGGGAAAGTAGAAAGATTAGCTAAATCAGTATGTAGCAACATGATCATAATAGAGATTTCTCATCAACTTCCCATTTATGTTATATTAACATCTGAAAAAGCTATTTAAACATTAAAATTAATAAATCATAAAACAATAGAAATGCTTCATACAAAATAGTTTTATTTGAATCACAGCTACTCACAATAGCTATGAATATCCCCATTCAAATTGCTACCATGAATACTGTATAAAATGAGAATAAACTAAAAGTAAAATTAGAATACTCCTTTATAAATTACTATATGTCAAGCTAACAAATGGTAGACTTGTCATATTGAACAACTAAATGTCTAAATGATCATTCAGCACTCATAGTGTAGGGAAAAAACACTAGCTTTGTTGGCTATAAAGCAGTTGCTCGATTTTTCATACTGTCATTCTGCTCTATTAGCAAAGCCTAACACAATTAGGTATGAATATGCAGTAATAACATGCAAATTGTTCCCTCTCAATTGCCCCAAGGCAGCCGTCTCAGCCTTTCAAAGCTTGATTTCTTCTACATCATTACAGGCTTGGCATAATTCATCAGAATAAAAAAATACCTCAGCTTTATTGCATGTGGCCAGCTAGTAAAATCATCAGTAATTGTTAACCATTCTCCCTCAATAGGTTTGTTAGCAATGCTGTCCCCAGCTCCCTGCCACTCCTGCACTTGTACATGTTTCCCTTGGGTAATGTTAGACACTACATTTGAGCCTGCCAGAACAATTAACCCTACTGTTAATTAGAATGAAATGTCAGGCGCACA
Organism: Pomatostomus ruficeps; assembly: GCA_013400735.1. Classification (NCBI taxonomy): domain Eukaryota; kingdom Metazoa; phylum Chordata; class Aves; order Passeriformes; family Timaliidae; genus Pomatostomus; species Pomatostomus ruficeps. The sequence goes on along the minus strand of VYZT01000687.1, from coordinate 58,011 downwards.
GATGGTACAAGCTGGCACCCTGCCATCCCGCCAACTGCTGCTGAAAGCAGCTACCCCACTGCTGACAGCTGTTCAGCTATGCCCCAAACCAGCAGATGTCAAAACTTTCCAGCTGAGGAAAGCGAAAAAAATAGCAATGATGGGTGTTTCTAGTCCCAGCAGTAATGATCACTGTTTTACTGTTATTGTATCTACTACCTGTTGTCATATTGTACCCATCAAGTGGAGGCATCAGGCAGCAAGATGCAAATTAAAAATGATACCAGAAGTGAATAAATGTAAAACTGCTTTCCAAGCTAATTCTGTGCAACTGTAAAAAGAAGAATGGGAGAAAAAAATATATATATGATTTCTTTAGAATCCATGTTTTGTCACTTCAGGCTTTATTTTAAACAAAGTTTTATGATGATACATTGTGTAAAAAGTGTTACTCTGGATATTTGTTCACCAGAGCATGAAAGTCTATCTTGTAGAAAATTGTAAAATCCTAGTAGCATGAGCAATTTTCATACTTCATTTTTCTTACGTCAATTTGATTGAATTTTTTTAGCATTATGAGACACCAAGAAACAAAAATACAGACCTAAAAGTCAGAAGGTATCCTAATTCTCTCACTGTCTAGGCATCCAATATGTTCCATAACCAACTTAAGCTGATATGTGTAAATGAAGGATTCCAGAAGATTTTCTGGCGTGAACCAGGATCCTAATTCTGGTAATTATGCTTTGTTTGCTTATATTCCTCTTTGATTTTAGAAAATATGCTTTGGTTTTCAGTTTTTTATATTTGAAAAATGTAGTGGGAAGGCAGATACATTCCTGTAGTGTGAAAAATTCTCTATTATGTTCTTCATAGCTGCATAAAGACGGAATGTATAGTTTCTTCGGGATTCCTTTAAAAGATTCCATCAAGTAACTTTTGGCAATCAAAATACAAATCAAATGCTTTTTAAAAAATATCAGTGTGTATTTTTTTCTTCTGTGCTGTCTTAATAGAATTAACTTTTCAGAAAGAAGATAAGATTATGTTCTTGTGTAACAAAGACTATCATGGGGGCCTGAATACAAAAGAGAAGTATCACATACTTTTACAAACACAATCAGAATATATTTGGGTTATAATTTATTAAGAAGATCATAATAATATCTGTGAAAATGAGCCTGTAAATTAGAAAGTGTGCATAAAAAACTTTGGCTTTCCTAGAAAATTTTCAGTAATAAGTTTTTGAAAAGATACATATGGTTAGAACTAATTAAAAGCAAATGCAAAATTAATAAATAAAAAATATCTATTAAACCTACTGAGATGTGCCCGTTTGTCTTTTTTTCTCTGAAAACATTTTTCATATATTTCTGTATACATTCACTCTCAAATATATTGTTTTTGAATCTGCCTCACCTATCCATAAGACAAGCATATGGTAATGTGTGAAATTTATATTTAGCATAAGCTTCTAGTCTTAAATTATATATTTGGCTTAGACTTGTTTGGTTTCACATATACTCTCAGTTTATGTGTTGTTAATAAGAAATTAATTGCTTTTGTATTTTAATATTAGTTTTGTTTTGGTTTAGATTAGGGAGGTTTCTCTACCTGTAGGTAGTTAAAATACTAACTTTATGAGAGAGTATCTTAAAAAATAAACATTACTACTAAATATCATCAGACTGCTAATACATTCCTGTTGTGCACTAGAAAGAAATGCTTTTGCTAGAAATGTTCATTGAAAAGAATAATACAGTATTTAGTTGAAAAAAACAAATTATCACATTTCAATTTGCTAACTGCAGCAAAATCACAGTTTGCTAGAGGATACAGCCATCATCTGTGCTGATGAAAACCTATATATGCTGCAATTTCAGAGGGTTGAGACTGCACATTGCAGTAGGCAGAGTTTGATAGGAACACTTACACCAGAATCTTGCCAGGCAGGAGAGCTCCAGCTTTATAAACAATTAATAACTGTCAGGGAGAAACTACCCAAAGGAATTCAAATAACAACAGACACAGTTGTCTTCAATGACCATAGAAACATTTAAATCTAAGAATAACTATCAGCCCAGAGCACCTCAGCCTTACCAAAGAATGTAACTGGATACAACACTCCTGACTCACTTCCCTTTCTCAAGTCAGGGAGCTTTACTGAGTTATTGCCTGTGCTTGATCTGCTGAGGAAAGAGGTTTGTTGGAGGCTTCAGCTATTATTTTGTGGGGTATACTGTATCTTTTGAGAATATAAGAAGAGAGCTTAGGATACCCATTCTTGTTTCTACTTTGTCTTGATGTAGGAAGGATTTATGAGGAGTTCTTGCTGATAGGGTGTATTTGGTGCTTGCAGGTAGCTGCCACTCTGGTCACAAACGCCCATATGGCATTTGTTGTGTTGAACTAGAACAAACCTCAATGTGCAGGTGACAGACATATATATATATATATATATTCATTCCTGTATTACTTCTGATGCAGACAACATGTCTGCTAGACAAGAGTAGCCAGGCATACTGCAAAAAGTCCAGAATGTACTTTGGCAGCTTTCCAATACAGATTTTGCTCGGAAGGGAGCAGTGATTCTCACATGAGCTTGGTGTGGACACCTACTCAGTGACCAGGCTGCCTGCAAGCCTGGACTGTCTGCAGGACTGCCATCCCACCACAACCCTGCAGTAGTGCAGGACCAGGCTGCAAGTTTGTGAGGTTCTGGGGTCCTGGGCTGTGCTCTCTGGGTGACTGGTGTGCAGTATAGCCTGCAGCAGCAGCTGCAGCACCTACTGACAAATACATAATGGTCAATTGCTAAAAATTATCTAAGACCATGTGACCAGCATCATACAGAACTATGAATGATGCATATGGACCCCTGTGCCTTTAAGGATAACTTGGAGGACACAACCAGTGAATAGAGAACAGTGGCAGGTCTGCAGCATGGCACTGCAGATCTTTATTAACTAGATGCCTGTCATGGGTTCATGTCAAATCAATAGCTAACTGACTGGGCAGAGTCTGGTACTGCCATGTTCCACAGGAAAAAGCACCTCCATTTTTGTGAGGTTGTGCCAAAGTATTTGCAAAGGATTTCAGCAGAAAACTTTGAAGGAAGCAAGGGCTACNCCTGTCTCTCCTTCCTTGGCATGCCTGTAACATTGGTGGACAAGGTGAACTACTGGAACTTCACCAGCCCTCCCGTGCCTTCAGAGCAGCCCGGCAGCCCCTGGAACCGTGAGCGGTCGCCCGGTGCCTCCACCAAAGGCATTGCAGCAACCAACTACAGTTATTCCAGAAAGGCAGGACTTAATACCTCACCAGGAAGAGTTTCCATTACTATAAATTCCCCCTGTACTTGTACAGTCACCTGATTAATAGCTCCAAAACTCAGAGGAACCTGAGGCAAAGGACCATGAACTAAAGGTACACAGGAGCAGTTGCTCCTTAAGGGCACAACTTCTCATTCACATTGCTTTTGCCTGAAACCATTCACCTGAGTAAGATATTCCCATGGTGTCTCTGCCACCATCTGCTGTGGTGCAGAAGCACAGAAGCAGAAGAGCAGAAAGCCCTTGATGCTAAAAGAGCTGGAGAGTTCCCATGGGTGTGCAGGGCGTGTAGCTCCATTTGAAGATGTTACATTGTCGTGCATGAAGCAGGCAGGAGTGGGGACTAGGCAGGCTCACTGTGCTGCAGTAGCAGGGTACCAGCAGGGTTTGTTCCTCATGACACACGCGGTGGGAGCCTGTTTCACAGCATGATAGCATCAACACTGTCAGTGCAAGGCAAAGCTGTTTCCTGAGCAAAGCATGAGCCGGCCATGGGCATGAAAAGTGTCTGTTCCTATTCACCTGGGGTCTTCATTTCTTCAGCATCAGCAAACAATATTTTATATGCAACAAGGAAGTTGTCTGTTTTGTCAGGACTAAATTAAATGACCAATACAAGCCCTAACTAGCTCCACATTTCAGACTACCAAAAAAATCTGAGGAATTTCAGAAGGTCTGTACAAAGGTGGTGTAACAGCAGACTAGATTAAATTGGTTCTTGTTATGAATTAAGTGTTATAGAATCTAAGAAATGTTTTGAAGTGCTCCTAAGACTTTCTTTGATAGCAGATTAATTTGAGGAGTACAGTTGAGGCAAAAAAACGGACAACCAGTGAAGACTTTTCACTGGACTTTTCACACACAAGAATGACATGGACACATGACGCTGATTAAAGTGTCAAGGTTAGGGTTTCTTTTTAATAGAAATATGTTTCCAAATACAATACTTTTTATGTCCCATAGCCAGGAAACACTAGAATCCATTGTCAACTTTTTAGGTAAGCTAGACAAAGATCTAGTCACAGGATCCAAAGGCTCTTCCTAAAATTCAGGTCTATCTGCAAGTTACCATGCCCACAGTCATGGTTTGTCTGGCATAAGAGCTCTCAGATGTGGTTGAGTTATTCAGCAGCACAGAAACTCACTCACTGAGGTGCTTGTTGCAGTTGATCAGCTTCTGTAAACAAGGAGGGAGCAGCACTGACTCATTTTCATACAGCTCTTACCCGTGTTTCCCATCCTTTTTATCTTTACCTTGAAATCCCTCATTTCCCCACGAAGGAAGGTAATCTGCAAGAACAAAATATACCAGGCATATAAATAAAAAATAAGGCTGAAACTATTGTAACTATATAAGCATCCTCACAGAAGGTTCAAGACTTAAGCCAGTGAAATATGGTTTCGTAGAAGGGGAGAAATAGTGCTAAATGAAAGAAGGAATTTAATTCTTTTAAAAAAATCACAGAAATTTTTCTTCTTTATATTCCAGGGGGAAAAAAGTAATTAAAAACAACAACAACAACAACAACAAAGAAGATAACATCAAAGACAGTAGACTCTTTTCTACAGAATTACTTTAAGGAAAATTCAAAGTTCAAAATTAGACATTAAACCTTGCAAGAGTAATAATGCATAGCATATATACATTTTGGCTAACAGCCAGTCTAGTAAAATTGAAGTCAAGGTTTACATTTCTGTTGCCTTCTGCTGGGCCAAGATTCAAAAAAATGTACATGAGGTTTCTTTTTATTCTCTGTTTCTCTCATACAAGAAGAAAGACATGGTGGAGCACTTACCATACTAATGGAAAGAGCCACCCCATTTCAACTAGTTGCTTTCTCAACTTTGGTAAATGAAGGACAAAAAATTGTTTTGAAAAACCTAGCAAAAGTGTCTTTCCCCTCCCTTGCTGCTAAGAAAGGTACTTGAACTCATGCCATCTCACAAACAACTGTCAGATGTTTCAAACCCACACAGCTCCTCGGGGCATTCAACACTTTTATAAGAATCAAGGACATTGGTTATGTACTTTGGATCAGAGGGCTGATAATATGCATAGTGAATGCATCTCAGACATAAAGGATCTCATTTATGTTTGCAGGGTATACTGTTCAAGCACAAAACAAAGTATCTTCTCTGGGATTCAAGCTGTATGTACTCTCCTAGTCTGTTGTTACAATGTACGTTCACAGTACCTGAGAACTACACATAGTCCTTACCATAATGAAGTTTCCAATCAATACGTCCTCTACCATATTTAGATTACTATACATAATTTTCAAGCATCTGTTCAGATGTCATCCAAAGACTAACATTCTAAAATACTGTAGTCAATGATGATCAGTTAAGAATTTCCTATTAATAATTACTGATTTTACTAAAACTGACAATTAGTAATCATCTAGCAAAAAACACAAGCTTAAGTGTCTCACATAAACCACTTAAAGGACCATTAAAAAGGTAAACTATTTTAACAGATTTTATTCTCACTGTACAGTACATTAGTATATATTCTGAACACGAATTCTTCTGTCTACAAGCTCAAGAAAAAAATGAAATTTCAATGGCTACTATCAATTTAAGTCTACATTAATGGTCTAGATTTTCTTCAAGTACTTGCTTAAATTAGAGTTGACACCTATTTCAAATCATGCCTTTCTGAAATCCTTATTAATAAGTCACCACTATTTTAAAATATTCATCATCAGAATTAGGTCAGATGATTAAGGGATTATTTCTACAAAGCCTGAAATTTAGAGTGTCTGAATACCCACATTTTCAGTGACTTAAGTGGAAGAGGTACTTCCTCAAAAGCTGCATGATCTCATGGATTAAGTTTAGGCCTGGGAGTCATAAGATTCTGAGCTCTGTTTCCTCATATTCACTTATTTACATTTAATTTTTTTTGTACGGGCCATTAGTATGATTTAGATAGAAATTAGGTTTATATAAATTATTCTGCTTTACTCATTGGGGTTCTCACAACTTTGTGATCTAAAATATCCTCAAGGTGTGAGAAACAAAGTACTGAATTCTCTTGCATTTTGAATCCTCTTCAACATCGCATTGTGCATGGATGGAAGTGTGTGGGGGAAGAGGTGAGAGGAAAGGACAGGGATCCTACTAATTGTGAACGTCTGTGACCCAAGAAAATATAATCCAAGTAAAAAAAATCAAACAGAAAACCAAACCCAAACAAAAATAATAATGATTTAAAAAGCTCACAAACAAAAAACCCAAACAACAGAAAGCAAGTAGCCCTTGGCCTTTCTTAATGACAAAATCAACATAATTACTGCAAAATAAATAGTGGAAAGCTGGCAAATAATACTCTGATCTATTCAACACAGTATTATTAGACTTACTACATTTTGCAAATACCACATACTTGACAAAGAACCTATGAGGCATCTAAGCAGGCTTTTTAAAAGTATGCATATTAAAAAATATATATTATCTTTAAAACTTAAACATGCAAACATTTTTCTCTGAGTAGTATTTTTGTCAAAAATAAGAATGTGGCATACTTCTCCCCATCATCTCACATTTTTTCCTACTCTTTTCTTTGAGCAAAAGGATTTCCACACATTTTGCTTTGCTGCTACAAGATCCTGATTTCTGTAATATTATTCCCCTTCCCTTCCCAGTAGCCATTTCTTTCTTCTCCGAAAGGTCATTACAGAATTACAGGATGTGTTCCTGTCTCCCTTAGGGCTTACAAACACAATTCCTCATAAACATAAAAGTGAATGGATACCATGGTTGAATAACGCATTCTAACAACAGTACATTACTGGATTTGAAAGTGTGACCTCTTTAATGTATTCACAGAATACTATAGAAGTAAAAGTGCAGTACAAAATGTAAAGTTTACAAAATACGCTAACATACAAAAACACACAGGCTTATGGAGAGAAATAAATTGCATGTACATCCAGACACATGCATAGGATATTATATTTATAAATATATATTAATGCACTTTACAATATTTAATCGGAATAATTTCTGAAGAATGATCTAATCAACCAGTAAGGTTTAAAGGTGCCATGTAACTACAGATGTAAGTATGCCCTTACTCCTGATCTTATGATGCACTTAGTACCTTGTATTTCACTAATGCTGTTTCTACTACTACAAGCAATTTATTCTACCTCACGTTCATCAAGTGCTCATAAATCAGCACTAGGCCACTTTTATACTGAGTTGCTGATTTTTAGCCAGCAGACAGTAGCATTTGGATTCAAAGTCTAATATTGGCACACATATTGATTTTAATTAGTCTAATTATTTCATTACACTAAAAATCAAACAGACCATTTATTACATTCCCAACTAATGACATATGATCAAGGATTTAATATGATAATGAGCAAGATCAATTATCACTCATAAAGGAAGTCATTAACAAGTGTAAACACTGCCTAACTGAATACCATTACAAATTATGAAGTCATAGGTAGGTCATTTGCATAAGCATACTAATTTTATTTCATGATATTCCTTCAATTTAATACTCTGAATACCTTTCATAAACCTCCTTTTTTTTCATGAGACTTGATTTATAGCTGTAAACTCAATTCTTACTGTCAGTCTTACAACTGTTCACTACACAGTCCTTAAATTCTATGCTATTAAACTCAGGTTTAAGCAAACCAGACAATGTCCATGGACTCTCTCAGAAAATATTACAGTACATTAGAAGAAGGAAATGAGGTTTCCAGTTGTACCAAACTGAATCCAGGAGTATTTCTCTACTGGGGAAAATTCAAGAACTACTTTCTTTGTGGTCTGGGACATTTCACATGCAAAATTGAGCTAGTGATAGAAGTCAGCCCTGCCAGACAATATAAAGAGAAGGAAGCAGCATCCACCAGAGTACTTTCACTTTACTGTAGAAACTTCAGATTTCAAACTTTTAAAATACAATTGACAACTCGAGCTATAAGTATATTAATATTCTACTATCCTTACATTCTCAATACTGAATTCTAACCTTAATTCTATTTGAGTTTTTCCAAGGTCCCTATCACCACCATTTATCAATCCTGTATCTTGCAATAGCATCTAAGATGTCAATTAAAATCATAGCAATTACACTTTCTATTATAGTAGAATCATATCTATGTGGTGCACAACAATCAAGCAGGTAAGGGATAAGCCCTCAAGCTGACAAAATTATTTTTCTCCTGTTCTAGTATACAATGGCTACTCCAGAATACTTTTCATATGCTTTTCTTTATATCAGAACATATTCGGTGAATACATGATTACAGTGCTACATAACAGGTATATATATCACATGTCACTCAGTATTTATAAAATGCAGAGGGAAATTTTTTATTTTGCAGTGGTTTTGGTAAGAGACTGGAAGAAGTCTCCATTTCATGAAGGTGTTCAAAGATTTTTAAATGTAGAAGCTGTAACACACACACAAGACAATTAGTAGACGTTAAAATCCACTGGATGCAGGAGAAATTTAATTTACCATTACAGTTTAGAACTTCACTCAAGAAGAAAAAGCTTTCCAGTATAAATCTGTATTTTTATTCCATTAAATTGTCTTGCTGATTCTTAAGTCTGCTTGTCCTAGAAGCAGCACACATGAATACATTTAACAGCATCTAATCTGTATCAGTGATAAGTGGCTTCTACAGCTACTGAGTTCACCAAAACCAGAAAGATGTATCTTCAGGTTTTTTAAATTTCTTACAAGGCTTCAACTTTTGATGGCATCATAAAAAAAATTCAGCATTCTGCAGAAATAAACACACTTATATCAAATTAATCCTTTCCCTAAAGTTTAACACAAAACATAAGTAGATGCACATTCTTTCTACTCAGTTTCAAACTAAATAAAAACTTGATGATAATAATTCTTACGTTAGTGCATCCTTGTAACTAATAACTTAGGAAATACGCAAAGCACGATGTATAACACTCTTGCACCATTTATTGATGCAGATGACACTCCCCTGCAGAGCTAGCATGTTCCTTGCCTTTGCTGTTATATGGTCCCTGGATGGTTAAGACTGTAAACCAGAAGTGCCCAGGAGGTTAGAGAGCAAGGGTCAATGTACTTAAGTTAGTACATTCAACGTTGGTCTTAGGCACTGGGGTAATTGGCATACAAGCCACGTATTCCAAGATAAAAGCTTCAAACTCTGCTCTTTGGCAGAATGTTCTTCAGAGGCCATGCTTAGAAGCAGAATTCAAATATACTTCAGAGTACATGCAGCACGGATGTTAAAACTGATATAGTAACATAATGACCACTTGCAGCAGAGTGTGCCATCAAGTGCTTAATAAACTCTTAACAAATCCTTCTTGCACCTTTCCTTGCTATCTTCTTTATTTCAGGAAATAACTGTCTAGGAAATACCTTACTAGTGAATTGCATTTTCAGTAAGGGACTGAAATTATGAAGCGTGTTTAGTGACTGATATTACAAGGCATTTAAAATGTCAACATTCTTTCTTTAAAGTTATAGTTAAATACACAGGTTTTATTCATGTTATCCTGACATCTCCTGTCTTAAAAATAACTTTTCTTCAAAGGGTTGGCAATATAGGCAGCTAAGGTCAGTCAGATCATTTGCTGTTTCTAAACAAATTGCTTAAAAGCTCCAAATGCTTGGGAGATTTCACTCCAACTGATTATGAGGCAAACAAAGTAAGCATTGCAACTTTGAAAGGAATACCTCTTAGATAGTCTGATAGTGGCTTTCAACAAAGGAGAATAGGTCTCTGACTCATAATGGATGGCCAAAGGCAATGTTTTCTGATTCTACTGACCTTTCAACACTCTAAGGACAGGAAGTATAACTCTAATGATTAAGTCACAGGCTGCTACACTAGACACTAAAAGACTACTTCGTAAAGGAAATAAAATAGAGCAAATTAGTAATATAATATGGAATTTCACACAATAATTATAATTTTAATGAACTCTTCTGTGAAGTTTAAATATTTGTAATAGTAAATGATGATTGTTTTTAACTCTCTTACAGTCCAATTGCTCTCATCGGTACTCAAGTAATGAAAAAATAAGTTATAGACTAAATGGTAAAATAATTTTTCTGTTCTAAAACATTTGCCATACATTTTACTAAATACATTGATTACTTCTTTATACTTCATCATACTTATATCCTACAGGTCAATCAGCAATATCATTACTCAATAATATTTGTTTTCAATTCAAATTCAAAACATGCATGAAACAAGTCTCTTTTTAAAATACATTTTTAACATTGCATATTTTAGATGAAACTAAAACATGAATTAAGCTTCTTACAATTAATTTTACTTTCTCAACCTGTTGTTACACTTCCTTCAGTGCTTCACCCAGCAGATATTCAATTGTAATCTGATTACTGGCCCAGCTTTAACCAGAAGAGTGATGCCAACCTGGAAGAGCTTGTCCTGGTACAGTGGACAAAGTGTAGGTCAGTTAGAGAAGGAACTGCAAATCCTGTTAAAACGAATAAGTAATTAAACCTAAGTTTCCCCATGTTTTAAGTACATTAATATGTAAAGAACCATCTTTATTTCCTCATTCATTTCTGATATGCTTTAAACAACATAAACATAACTGATTTTACAGCAGCAGAGCAGCTCCAAACAACTAAATACTAAATTTACCCTGTAACAAGTTGTTAAAAACCCTTTTGAAGTTCTTTACTCCTATTTTGACATTTTTCCACCTGCTTTAAAAAACTTTTACTGTCAAAGGCCTCATCTGTCATTATCAATATTTCTCCACCACCCCAGCTGCCAAGAGTTGTAAGGCAATAAAAAGCAAAAGTGCTAAGAAGACTGAGCAAGACCACAGGCAGAAAAGACACCCAAGAGAAAAGAAAACCACAAACTTGTATGATTGGATTAAAGACCAAAGCTCTTGAAGGTTTTTTTTTTTTTTTTTTTTTGTCAACATATTCAGCCTTGGAAACTGCAGGAGAGGTAATCACCGAAGCCACTCTCCCAGGCTCAAAGCCTATAGCAAGAATCAGTGATGTTGGAAGGTGTACAGAGACAGTACCTGTTTTTCAACATGTCAGCAGTTTCAAAACAACAAATCAAAGACCACTGCTCTCTTCTACCATGAAAACACTGAGGTAACATCTTGAAAGATACTCAAAAATAGAAATGAAAAATTGTATTTTGAGTTTAACAAATATGAGACAATAAATATAAGTAAGAAATACCTCAAAAAGAAACTATTTTGCATCAGACCATTGTATCAGGGCACAAGTCGCATTTATGTCCACCACCTTCTCTGAACAGCTCCTCTAGTCAGTCAATGGTTCATCTAACCCAGGCTGAGCCACAGATCATAACTTCCTTCCATCTCTCAGTCAGATGATCTGATGAACCACCTGCTTTTTCTATGCCACTTGAAAGACCGGAAAAAAGTGGCACACTTGAAATTCTGGTTCCTTCTAAATACTTTCCTGGTAGTATAAACCCTGCACTACAATATAGGATTATAATACTATAAATGTATGTTGAAAAAAAAATCCTAATTATCATAGAGTGTTTTGGGTTGAAGGGGACCTTAAAGATCATCTAATTCCAACTCTTCTATCTTGGGCAGGGCCATCTTCCACTAGACCAGGTTGCTCAAAGCCTCATCTAATCTGGCCTTGGACACTACAAGGGATGGGGTATCCACAGCTTCTCTGAGAAACAAGTGCCTCACAACTGTCACGGTGCTGCGGTTGCCCCGGACAGCTCCTCTGCTGTACCGCAGGAGCGACAGTGGAAGCGCTTGGATGCTCCAAATGCAGCCTGCACCCCAGACCCCTCGAGTCTGTGTGCCGAGGCTGGCTAGAGAGCAAGCAGGCACTCTGTCTCCCTGCCTGGGAGCAGCAGCTGCCGATGTTACTGTAGCAATTCCGAGCAGGAGTGAAGAGGCGGAGGGTCTCCTTGGTAGCGATCACCCAGGTTTATTGTAACCCAATAGGCGAGGGATACAAAGTACCCAGATACGGAGCTAGGGAGGCGGGCTCCGGCTACCGAAGAAGCCCAGAGCAGACGTTACAATGGGTTATAAGGGGAGTAGGAGTGGCTTGGGTGGAGGAGGGTCCAGGGAAACAAACCAATGGGGAACATACACGTCAAGACAGGGGGCCAATAATTTTGAACTGGGGGAGGAATACATTAACATGAACCAATGAACGTAACAGAAAGACAGAACATTCTGGCAAGATATGAATATTAAAATAACCTCATACATAGGCAATCAACTCTGAGGGGAAAGGGGTGTAACCTGAAACTTGATGGACAACAACTAAGGGCGGGAAAACTAGGGGAGATCGGGGAATTCCCCAGCCTCACTTACACCCTCCCCCTCTGGCTCTTCGCCCAGGGAGGAATAGTCATTCCACTGTAGTTCACTGAAGTCCCTGCTAGGTGTAAGGGGCGGTGCTGTAGGAGTCAGTCCTGGCGGCTGCACCACCGCCACAACAACCATCACAGAATATAATTTCTTCCCTATATCTAATCAAGATCTATCCTTTTTCAGTGTAAAGCCATTACCTCTTGTCCTATCACTACACTCCGATCAAGTGTCCCATTCCTTCTATCCTGTAAGGTTATAATAGGAACTGGAAGGCTGAGCTAATGTCTATCCAGAACCTTCTCTTCTATGGTCCAAACCATCCTAACTCTCTCAGCCTGTCCTAGGGAAAGTGTTGCAGCCCGCTCACGACCCTCCTCTGGAACTGCTCAAGAAGGTCTATGCTCTTGTTATGCTGGTGACCCCAGAGCCGAACACAGGACTTCAGGTGAGGTCTCATAACCTAACCTTGGACCCTCAAGATAGTTATATGTGAGCATCACAGTAGTCACAGATAATTTCTGAATTTCAGATGGTCTTACTCAGAAGTTTCTATTGCATATGTATACACAAGACTAAAACCCATAGCAGGCTCAACAAGCATCTAGTTTATTCTTCACATGGAATTCAGACAGTAAAATGATGAGTTCTGACAAAAAGGGGGCAAGATTTTGAAAACATCTGTACAGAACAACTAAAAAAGTCTAGCATACTGAAAGTAAGTAACCTTATAGGCTTGCTTGTTTATTTTTTTACCTGCACAAGACTGAAAACAGACTTTCTACATAAACACAGTACAAAGAGTTCTACAAGGTTGAATTTTGCTACTTAGAAAGAAATAAGACTGGTAAAAACATGTTGTATACCAATTAGAATGAAAACATAAGGCCATTTTGGCATAAACAGAGGCTATGAATTTTTTGTTAGTATATTCATATGGATTACTGTGAATGTCAAGTCAAAATGATGTATTTATCTTAACTGAGATTCTGCCACATTGAAAGAAACAAAAAATTAATTTTCAGCAAGCTGGGTTTTCCTGACAAGAAAAGAAATACAAGCTTACCCTTCAAAAACCTGTTTAGTAAAACAGATACATTATATGCATGAAATAAAATGTCTTGATTTGGTAAAAAGCAAGACAAGAGTACTGCTTTTGTTTTAAAACAATAAAGGAAGAATAAACAACAGTAACCAAAGAGCATCTGAGTTCACTCAGTTCACAGACTTTTCAGCTTCTCAGAAGAAAATCACTTCCTTACTCTTGCATGCATTTTTATTTCAGAATTCTTCCTATTCTGCTATGGGTTGTTCCAAACTCAGTACCCATGAGTATCAGATTATATGTTTTAAAAACATTTTGGATGAAATGAAGGCTTTCACACTTAAATATGTCAAATTTATGATTTCTATGAAACGATCCTAAACTATCAAATTCTTCCAGGTAGTGATGCACCACTTCTAAGCAACTTATCTACAAATGATAAACAATTTGACTTCACAAACATTTGTTTGTATAAAAGTTATTTTTCCCATCAGGATATAGACTATCTCCTAGACAGAAACAATGGAAAAGTCCTGAAAGGCATCAATGTTGTTCTTCATTCCAGGACATTTTAACTCAGTCTGGGATCCACTATCGACCTTCAAGCTTTAACACTGTCTCCACTAAGTTACTATACCCAATGCAAGATATTAGTCTGGATTTTTCAGGGGGTTCATGTGATAAACTTTACCTGGAGGCCAGCAAAACAAGGAGTACTAAAGGGATGTGTGATGGGATCTCTCCTCTCTAACATACCCTACAATGACCTGGAGGAGGACAGAGAGTATGCTCTCATTGAGTCAGAAAATGACACCAAACTGCAGAGAGTTCTACAGATATGCTAGAGGCTGGGGCTACTAGCCAGAGTGGCCTGGACAGGGCAATGATCAAACACAAATAATGGGGGCAAAGGCAAAGTCCTGCAGCTGGGAAAGAAGAACTCCCTGTGCCATTACAAGCTGTGAATGGAGTGCCTGAGTGTGGAGAGCTGTGAGGCCTTGGCATGCCCCTGGAAATGAGAGGCTTGATAAGAAACCTTCCTAAAATTACCGCGACCACTTGGGATACCCCCAGCATGCTTTGCGCCTTTATGGTAATACCTTGTATCCAGTTGGCTAGTTGGTTCCTACCCCACCCCTACCTTTCCCCATAAAAACCACTGCGTTTGCCCGGGAAGGACAGGAATTCCTGTCTCTGGCTTCGCCTTTGCAGAGGCTACGAGAACAATAAAGCTACCTCCGTGGAACAGCCATACGGTTTCCTCGTCTCTCTCTGTCCCCAGTCTGCCTGAGGCTGATTCGCAAAGAGCTGAAATCACTAAGAGCTGATATCACTGCGAATCACCCGCTGCCTGGGGAGACAGCCTTAGCCCCTGTAGGAGGCGCTCTCTGCAGGGCACTCTTTAGGGCCGCGGCATGTCGGTGCTGACTAGCACCGGCCCCCCCTCGGCACCTGGGGAGCAGCTCTTACAGAAAAGACCTGTCTTAGCAAATAGGGAGCTGACATAAACCTGCAGTGTATTGTGGCAGCAAAGGCAGCCAGCACCATCCTAGGCCATATGGAGCCAGTATACCAGAGAAGTGATTATATCCCTTCAGCACTTTATCCCAGTACTTGCTAGCTGGCATCTAGAATAGCACATCCTACTTTGCTGCCTCCTCCTCTACAAGAAAGCCATTGATAAACTGGAATATGCTAGTGGAGGGCCACCAAGACGGTCAGGGGACAGAGCACATACCCTGTGACACGCAAAGAACATTTAAGGTGAAGCAAGAAAGGTTGTGACTGGATGTTGGGAAATTTCAACCTACGGGCCAGTCAAACACTGGAACAGATGGCCCAGATAGGTTATGCAGATTCCATCCTTAGAAATTTTCAAGCTCAGACTGCATAAAGTCTTACGTACAGCCTATCCTGCTTTGAGGAGGGAGTTGACTTCTTGAAGTCCCGTCTAACCTGAACCAGTATAAGATTCTATGATAATATCTAAGTTTGAAACTGATCTACACGATCAATCTCAAGATATAAAGATTTAAGTCATAACAGGCATCAGAAGAGCATTTCGATGTAAATATTATTGTCATTCATTCACTTAAGTGGGAAGAAATCTTTTCACTGGAATTTTTACTGAAAACCACTTTCCACTATGGTTTTGGGTTGTCTACTGACTTGAACAATGCTTGAAATGGCCTAATGTATAATCCAACAAATAACATCACAAATATGCAAGCCATCATAAGGCCCCAGAGATCAGACTTGTGTAAGAATTCAGCTGTGTACCTCAGACATTTTGATTAAGACGTTAAAAAGATACAAAAAGAAAACTACTCCCAGTCTTTCACTCATGAGGATGTTAAATATCTGTCAGTGTTGGAAACTTGGCTTTGATGATGATACTTTGTCATCATGTTGTGTATTAGTACTTCACAGAACAATATTCAGAAGGGAAATACTTATGCACTGCATCTGCCTTTTTGTAAAATACAGACATTTCCTTAAAAGATTGGATTTTTTCATGTGATTTTTTTAATGGCAGAAAGACATGCTGTATCTTTGAAAACACTCAGCCAAATGAGATTACCAGACTTCTCTTTTTTAAAATTTTCTCTGGCTTTGGAGTTTCTCTCTTGGCTGGTTTTTTTTTGTTTGTTTGTTTGTTTGGGTTTTTTTGGTTTTTGGGGTTTGGGGTTTTTTTGTTGTTTTTGGGTTTTTTTGGGTTTTTTTTTTGTTTGTTTGTTTGTTTTTTGCTTTTTGGTTTTTTTGTCCAGATATCTTTTTCATAAACTGTGACTTAAGTTTACAGGAGAAACTGTACCTTCTGGAAAAGGAGCAAAGAGTTATACTTTTCCAGGTATGTGCCTGGTCTTTGGTTACATTCAGGCCACTAGTTGCAATCCATACTAAACAGGCATTCTGAGAAATGTAAATCCTGACAGAAACAGAAAGTGTCTCTATATAAATAAATGTCTAAATTATCTTTATTAACCTTAGCCTGTACTTCAGTCTTCTACCTTCATAGCAATTACCAGAATTAATTTACCTTAATAACTCAATGTACCCTTTAGTTCTTTGACATGTTCTTTTGTCTCCAACAAGTTAGAAAGAAAAGTTTGATTAGAACCTGTCAAAACATTACTTAATAAAATAGTACAGCAAGGTATGATTTACTGAGTGGGTTTTGGCTGGGGTAGAGTTAATTTTCTTCATAGTAGTTACTAAGGGCTATGTTTTGGATTTGTGCTGGAAACTGTTGATAATTCAGGTATGTCTTAGCTATTCCTGCACAGTTCTTACACAGAACCAAGGTCTTTTCTGCTTCTCACCCTACCGCAGCTGACCCCAAGTGACCACAGGGATATTCCATACCGTATGGCAGCAAGCCCAACATTTAAAGATAGGGAAAAAGAAGGAAAGGAGGAGATGCTCAGAGTTAGGATGCTTGTCTTCCCAGGGAACCATTACATGTGACAGAGCCCTGCTTTTCTGGAGATGGCTGAACACCTGCCTGCCCATGGGAAGTGGTGGATGGATTCTTTGCTTAGCTTTGCTTGTGTGCATGACTTTTGCTTTACCTATTAAACTGTCTTTATCTCAACCCTTGAATTTTCACCCTTTTTTCTACTTTTTCAATTCTCTCCCCCATCCCTTGGAGAGCAGACTGGGGGGAGGTGAACGAGTCCCTGCATGGTACTTAGTTTTCCACTAGAGTTAAACCATGACATTTACAAAATGGCATCTATTATAAGTTAGCTCTGAATCTGTATGATAGAAATTAATTTGTAGTCCTAGGGTGAAATCAAAGTACATCAAATTAGACATCTTAATACCAGAGAAATAATTACAAATTAAAGAACATAAACTTGTCACAGAACAAAACTCTCAAGAACAGAAAGTAGACTAGATGGGAAAAAGGATTCTATTTACTCTTTTGCCAAAGAGAAGTTCAAACACATAAAGGAATCTCGCCAAACGGAAAGTCAGGCTGCTGAAGAAGTTAAACAACAGAGTCTCACAACACATTTAATTTGACCTGATGCATTGGTTACATCCAGACAACCATTTGTCCTCGTTAACCTACTCATGCAGTTCTTCCTGAAAGAAGTAGTCAGCCACCCTCAGCAACAACCAAGAAGCACTACCACAAGCCTATATGTAAGCACTCAGTCAAGGTTTCTTTAATATTTCTTTGTGTTTCAGGTATGAAATCAGAACATTTTCCTGAATTATAGCTTCCTTAGACTGTTAAGGTAGCTTTCCTTAACAGGAAAGAACACTCAGAACTACTTTAACTGAAAAACAGTAAGATCTATTCATGTTTCACTGTGGTAGGTTGCTACTCTTGGAATGACTAGTGTTGTTTTTAATTAATTCCTAGGGGGTGACTTTTTTTAATGGGGTTTTTTTTAAGGTCCTAATGAATGCTCTGGTACTTACTTAGATTTCTGCATCATAGCTGAAATCAATTCAGTGAAAAATACTGTCTAAAACTGATTACATAATTACAGAGAAGCTACAATTAAATATATTTATTTAGAAAAAAAACCAGAACAAATCCAAAAACACTAACCCCCCAACAAATACTAAGTTTAGCCTCAACCTGTAATGACACCCAAATAGACTAACACATATTTCTCCATCTTAAACAACATACTTCTTTGCTTTGAAATCTTTTCCAGATATTTGTTCATATTATTATTTTCTCTCTTCCCAAACCATATGCTGGAAGAATCTCACAAGTGCCTAAAATACTATTCCAATCTTTCTTTTCTCTCTCAAGACTGCCATTGAATTGAAAACTACTTACTTTCCCACATGCTGTGTAAAGATTTAAAGTGATTTAGATATCTCTATTTTATTTGATAGAGACTTAAGACTTTGACATTCATATTGGTGCTACATAGAAAGAGGACCCTAAACAATTATTCTGTTTCTCTCAGTGATCTGTATAGTACACATCAGTGCAAAGTGGGAAAAAAAATGAAGAAAATATTTGGGGTAAAAACATGCCTGGGAAAAAGCTTTCTGTACCTAAAAAACTGGCACCTGACACCCAGAGCACACCACAACAGAATACAGGGATTTCAAAGAATACATGAACCACCAAAAGATAAAATACTTACACTCCTATAATTTGGTTTATTTTCCCCTTGAAAATAACTGTTAATAAACAATGGGTTTAAGCAATGCCTTTTTGTATAAAATCATTCTTCAGTAATAGATATATTCACATTAGAGTTTTAGAATAGTTTTATTTGAAAGAAAATATTATATTATGAAACTTCTGCACATGTTTATGATATATGCTATCCAAGGAATTCAAAGTACTTTAAAATATTGTTTTGAAGCTGGAATCTGAATGCTAAGTTTAAAAGTCATAATTTACTTCTGGAATATTTACATTGATATTTTCAGTGAACTTATCTAAATAACTTCCCAAATGTACTTATTTTAAATTCATTTATTCTTCTTAAAATCACTACAAGTAAGAACATATTATCACTTAGAGGAAAATACATACAGCAGTACTGTAAAGTTCAGTACTTAAAAAAAAATCCACTAAATTAATCATGATTTTCCTTATTCTTTTAAAATTTATTAGTTCTGCGTGCAGTCACATATTTTGAAACTACACAAAGTATATTTTATAGTAAAAAATACAACCTATTGATAAAAACAAGTGAAATTAACGTTATACTTTGAAATTAATCCTCCCCCACCCTGAAACAGAGTTGATTCTATTAAAAGTGATAAATGGAATGGAAATTAAAATTTTAATGAGGTGCTTGTTAATCCATTTGTTCACATCTAATTTGAACTTGGTTAAATTGCTACTTATTATGAATACTATAGATATGATTCCTTCTAAATCTCAAGGGCAAACAAAATGTTAGAGGACTGCTTGTCCCAAGATAGGTCCACAGTATATTATCCAAGCTTCTGAAATTAAGCACTGGAGCTATTTCCTGTGATACGTTTCATTTAAGAAAATTAACGACATTTTAAAGCACTTGGTTAAGTCCTTTGACATGGTAATTGTCCATTCCAGAACAATAGAAGAAATATAACCAAAAGGAGACTGCCTACCTGCCATTGATCATTTCCAGGACTGGAGGGCTTATTTGTATCTATTGCAATTCCCAAGGACTTTATCAAGCAATAACATTTCTCTTAGTAGGATTTGGGGTTTTTTTACCTTATTTATTTCATTTGATATGAGTGTAAGAATTTGGTACAGATACATATAAATGATTTCTTCTGCTTGGATTTATTAAGCATTTAAAAATATAACCTCACCTCGAAGACAGCACTCAAACTACAATAAAGACAGCATAGGTCTGAATGTGATTTTTACACAAAACCAAGGGAAGAGCAATTGCAGTAATGAATAACGTACAATTTTATAATCATTCAATAAAAATAAGTATATTAAAAGGAAAATGTGCAGGACTAAAACCAAAAAAACCATCACCATTAAAGTTGCTTAGACATGTCCAAAAAATGGGGTCCCTGGACATTTCTGTTATAACACCTCCTTTTTTTAATTGGTCATGTATGAATTTTCAAGTAGTTCTATGTTTACTTTTAACCTACAACCTTAAACTCTTTTAAAACAATGCACCTTGCAATCTCTCATTGAACATTGCAACTTTGTGTTTTTCATATTGTCAAGATATTTACAATAATTGAACACTTACACTTAAGAACCTTAGTAAAATTCAGCTGAGTTCAAGTCACAGAGTTGGAGGTTTTGCTTTATACGCGATAAACTCTCTTTTCTCCTTGGACTACATTTTAATTTTACTAACATCATTTGCTACGCTTCTAAAAATCTCATCATATACATATAGTATACTATAGTATATT
>VYZT01000687.1:9146-37266 GCA_013400735.1 Pomatostomus ruficeps | reverse complement strand
ATTATTATTATTATTATTATTATTATTATTATTATTTTACCTGAAGACTTTATGCCCAACTAAGTTCATGGACAATCCAAGTAGCTTATTTTGCTGACCATACAATATTTAACCCAAAAAGGCTTTTTCTTTTATTGGCACTTTTGTCGATATATCTTATCAGAAAATGAAATTTTAGGAACCACCTACTTCTTTACACAAAAAGGTATACCAAATTACTAAAAACAAAATTTAGTGAAGAACAATATATAGTGATGTACTTACAGTCTGAGAGCTGACCTTTCAGCATTACACATTGTCTTCCTTTTCTAAATCGTTAGCTACATTCTATTCCTTTCTGTTCTCTCCACTTCATATTTTCACATCTGTATCACCTAAAACATATTCAGAATTTTAAGTCTTACATACATCTATTGTGTCACGATCTAGGAAAAGGGAAAGATATAGAGGAAGGATCCTTTCAACTGAAATCTAGGAGCAAGGTTTGGCACATTTTGCGCTCATTTTACTACTGAGAAGCTGGACATTCTTTGTGAATTCTAGGCCCAAAGAGAACAAGTTTAGGATTCCCATTAAATTACAGACAGACCACTAGAGACAAACACTCTCAGTCAAGTAAATCAGTGGACCAAGAAGAATAAGCCTCCAAGAACAGTCAGTCATGAGCAGAAAAAAGTTTCTGTCTAATGTTGTTGAGCATACTGAAGAGTAATAATATTATTCTAGAACAAGATATAAGCAGCAAGTTGTTAACATATAGACAATATTTGATTTATAAATTTCAACTGTATTCCATGTGCATAGTAAATATCTAATCCTTTCCATAACTGAGCAGTAAACAACAAAGAAATTGGTAAGAGCAGACTGCCTTCCTCAAAGTAATTAATTCAGCCCACGGCTAGTTTTTGGCTGGCATCTTGACAACAGACCAAATTTGAGCAGCTGATGCAAGGTAGATGAAGAACACTGGTGGCAGCAGTTAACCCTTTCCTTCACTCCTCCACATAGCCATTCCCATTGTGCTTCACAGGACATAATAACTGAAGGCAAACTACAGAGTAATGCAACCGTGTGGACATATTGGATGCAAATCAGTTCTGAAGGCGAAGCACCATGACAGAGGTGGAGCCTTTGCCTTTCTTTGCTTTTGACTTTTTTGGGCACTTCTGACCAAGAATCACATATTGGGTTTATATTTGTGCATCACCTTTAGAACAGAAATCTGATCTATGACCACAATTACTTGGCAGTAATCCACACTAGTAATTTATTGTCATTGCTAAGGAGAGATCTCCCTTCCTGCTGATCTGAGGGGTGGGAGAGGATTACTTCAGTACTACTAAAGAGCTAAGCTTATTAACACTACCATTTTCAGTCCTCTGGTATGCATTACCTCGTATCACTTCAGTCAAGCTCTCTTGAAAGGATACTGCCTTTCCCAGATGGTAAGGAAGTGCTGGTGCACTTTAATCTGTCTGTGTTCATACTGAAAACCCCTACAAATGCTGCCCATGGCAAAACTAACATGCTCCAAGGCTACACCAGTGTTTCACTGTGTGTGGTTATTTTGTTAATAGCTGCCCAAAGCAACTTGAATTCTGTGAAGAGATATTCAGTGTAAATTTCATTTTGTATCCATAATCACCAGAATTTCTGCTTTTGCTTGTAAAAATCTATCAGTAAAAAGCAATTAACATCTAAAACACTGTATGTATCATCTTTCCAATGTGGAAGTGTTTTAATGAAGAAAGAACAGTTACAGGTCACCATTGGTCAAAAGGACATATGTTATAGGTGTTCAATATTACTATTCACTTAATACTTCTCAAATCCAGTAAACCTCATTGAAAAAAAGGATAAATATTTATGCTTTCAACAGTGAAAGGTCAAATTATTTTTTCTGCTTTTCATCTCTCAATATTAACTCTTACTCACAAGGAAGATATTTTTTAGGAAAAGAAACTCCAAAATCCAAAACCCAGCAGCAATTGAAATTTGTAGAGCAATCACCCTACAGATTCCTTCACCAAACCATGTTAAAATAACTATTTTAACCTTTACAGCAATTATCAGCCATCAACAACAGCAGCAACAGTAAGGAAAATCTGTCAAAACATTGTATATTAATCACTTTTTAAGCCACAGGTGCTTATGTATCCTAAGTCATCATTATTGAAAATACTACCAGTCTTTGTAAACGTAAGAAATTCTAGTTTCATTTTCATGTTCATCTGCTGAGAATTAGCTCTATAAAGTTCCACCCTTGGTAAAAGATACCAAGATTTACAAAAATCAGCAATGAATGATGTGAACAGCACAGTTATAAAAAAGATATGTTGAGAAAATTCTCTCCAGTGAAAAAAGAATTTGGTGCTTAGATGCGAAAATAAAGATGATAATTCAATGGAAATGTATATGAAATCTCTCTTTTTGGCACACTTTCTGTTCTTAATAATCAATTTTTAACTGGAGATCAAAATCTAAGTTATGTAAATGGCACCATGACATACCTGTCATTCTGGCCACTAAACATAGGCTATGAGGATGGAGTTGGCGGACCAGGCTCAAATACATTTCAATCTCCAGGGTGGGGACTATAACTTGCAACAAAGATACCAAACTATTTCACACCCTTTTATATATAACTTTAACACTTTCCCATTAGACTGAAAAGGTAAAATATATATATACAAAAATATACTTTAGGAAATACTTCAGGGTTTTTTTCTCTCTCTGGCCCTCAATTCTGAAAAAGTAAAAAGATAATATCTGAAGGGTGCTGGATATATTCGCCAAAGGAGGGGAGGAGGAGCACAATGATACTGTATTTAGGCATGTGTAACAATGGCAGTATTTTGGCATGTGTAACAATGAGTAGGTCTTCTACCTACAGATTTTAGGTGCCAGACCAAGAATGGAGACTGTGATTTTGTTTTAATCAAGCACAGGAATCCCTCTAAGACCCCCAACAACCACAGCATCTAAAAGCCTTGTATTTGCTGATGAACATAGGGATATTAGCTCCTTTGGCCCAAGACTTCCAATTATATAATGGAAAGCAAACACATAAAAGTTTCCCAGATCTCAATATATTTGAGAGGCAGCAAAAACACACATAATACTTGGTTTTACTTGCCATGGAATTACACATAATTTATAATCAATACTTTTATCTAATGTCTAAATAAGGCACAGAAGAATTGTGAGGACAAGGTTGAATGTAACCTGCAACAGAATAGTAAGCAAAGTGAATACTAACATGAATTCAGAGGCACCCATTGCCATTAATAGCTAGTTGGGTGGTTGGGTGTTTTTCTCAAAATCAAAAAGGATAAACTCTGTAGGAGGGGGCACACTGAGAGTATACACATGGCAGATTAAACCGATCAAAGATGGACTGCCCTAAGAACCCCCACAATGCTCATCTTCTAGAAGTGGTTCCAGAAAGTCCTTGTGCTGTAGCAGCCACCATGTGCCCTTATGAACAATATTGATTTTTATATTCAGACTTTTAGCCCGAAAAGCAAGCTGCTCTGTATTACTGTATAGACGGGAAAGACAGCAAGCCATGCTTTAAGCTAACTATGAAATTACACCCTGAAATGGTTTTCTTTATTGTTACAGAAAATGGTCCTGCTGTTTACAGCAGACCTGTGTCTACAGATGAAGAAAAAGAAACCACACACGTGACACAAATATGTTGCGCTGGACATCACTATTCTACACTTACGTGACTGTGTTAAATTGGAAAGAGATGGAACCAACTCAGTCCTTAGATAAAGCACAAGACCACCATAGTGAAGGATCATAGTTCATGCAAGACCACAAATCAGGTTCATCGTGACATGGAATATTGAGACAGCATTGCATGTGAGTGATGCCTCACACCAAAACATCTTACAGTTCTTAATGTCAGAGAACAGTCAACAGTATCTAAAAGGCCATATAGCAACTGATCAAAATGCTAATGGAGCACAATGAATTAATCACCTCCCCAAATAATAAACACATGGGAATTAATGTCTGCACAAAGTCTCCCTCAAGAGTTATCATGCTTGACACTGGCATTACAAAAAAAAAAAAAAAAAAGTGGGAAAAGAGCTAAGTATCAGAAAATATCTGACTCCCAAATTAATACCACAAAGTCAGTTTGTAAGTGTCTGTAACAGTGGCAATCTACATCTGATATTATAACTGTAAAGCTTATACCTGAATTTGTTCAGCAACAAGTCCTTTCTGCATTCAGGAGTTACTTCCACATTGTTGTTACAGTGGAATACCTACTCATGAGCAACTCTTTCTTCCCTCTGTTGCACTGTTACTGCAAATCCTCAAAATAACATAGAAACCCGAATCTTAGGTCCATACCAATACACTCAAAATATTTTCTAACATTTCATTTGGCCACCAGGAAATCATAAAAGTTCACTATGAGGGTGTGTTCACATGCACTGATAAGTAAGTGTAAGTAAATAAGTGTACTGAGAAGGCCAATGGAAGTGATTAGAGTCAACAACATTGACATGTAAAGAAAAATATTTAAAAATTAAAATTACACAATTTCACTACAGGGGATTAAGTGACATCACAGACAGCCACTGGGCTACTAATAATTACACATAATATTTATATGATTGATATTTATAATTATTAAATAATTAATTTGAAATTAATATTACAAGGAGTAACAATAATCATTCTAATTTTGAAAAAGTAAAGACAAGACTGTGTCTGAGTGTCATGAAACACTACTTGGCAATGAGATCAGCAAAGCAGCACAAAAGCATCCCAGAGGAAGTAGTGGAATCTCCATCATTTACGATACTTAAAACGAAACTGGACAAAATGTTGGAAAATGTTCTGTAGGGAATAGTCCTGAATTTTTAAGGAGACAGACTGGATGACCTAACAGGTCTTTTTCCATCTGTAATGTCTATTATTCGGCAATTGTCTCATGTCCTCAATCCACACATTAAGCAATCCCCACATAGCTACAGTGCCAAATGGTTTGGTTCCAAAGCTCCCCCTCTTTCTTTACTTATCATTTAAGACTAGCAGAGCAGATGCTACTTAGGAATGAAAATGTCCATAGCAAGATCAACAACGAGGAATAAAATACAATTCTGAGGCCCAACCATGTAATTTCTCTCACATCAGCACTTCTCAAGCTGTGTTAGTGCATATGATGTAAAATTGTACCATTAAGGGAATATGAACAGCTTCACAATGGTATGCAGCCCACATCAACATTCCGCTTTTTTAGTATGACTTTGATTTGTGAAACCAGCATTGTTAAATCCTGTTGCAAATTACTGTGCATCTCAGAAACTGATGAAAAATAGCTCTGTAAAATCTCAACCCCGTTGTCTCAAGCTCTACATTGATGACAAGTTTCTTTCAGCTACAATAATAATCTAAGTAGTATCTACCTCTGTCTTACTCTCATCACTCAGTCTGATTCTAGGTTGTTTACAATTCTTATTTACATACCGTAAGCAGCAGCAGGAAGAGGGAGTACATTCATCATTACAGACTTTTGCCCCCAAAGTTCTTTTCTACAGCTCCATAATCTGCAGGGAAAAATTAATTTTAAATTGAGAAAAATCATAAAAAGCATTCTTTGATCAGGGATGGCTATTCTGTTTTCATAATGGAGAAACACATTAGGTTTCACATTGACAAATGAATGTGTTTCTGAGCATGAGTTTGCAAAGCGTGAGAAAGACTCACACATTTCTATCTCTCAACACAGAGAGGAAGGTTTACAGCAGTGAGATAACCAGCAGAGTCACACCTTGCTTTTTACCAGAGGTGGTATTTTAAATGTCTGTGTTTAAGGGCTCTGTTACCTCCCATGATAGCTCTGTTTTGTTGCTCATCATAAGGAACATGCTATATGTAGAACATCTAAAAGTAAGGATTTTACTTGTCTTGAACTATATTTTGTTTAATAACAGATCAAATATAGAGATTTGACTGGTTTCAATTTCCTAAATATGAAGGCTTTACTTTGAAAAGTTTTCAAAATATTCA
The DNA here is from genome assembly GCA_013400735.1 of Pomatostomus ruficeps. Classification (NCBI taxonomy): domain Eukaryota; kingdom Metazoa; phylum Chordata; class Aves; order Passeriformes; family Timaliidae; genus Pomatostomus; species Pomatostomus ruficeps. Next base: position 31,233 of record VYZT01000687.1, on the reverse strand, counting down.
ATTAAGTACTATACAATCAAGTAATAACTTTGTTTCTTTGTAAAGCACATAAAATTTTAAAAACCCCATTTGATTGTTTTTACTTTTTATAGCAAAGTTAACATGCTTTTTACACTGTTTTCCACTTTGCTTCCTTTTATATTCACATAGGGAAAATTAATCCATTAGCATAGCCAACTTGAATTCTTTCCTGCCAAAGTGTATGGAAGTTTGCAGATGGCACAGGTACTTCAACTTGTTTACATAATGTAATTATGAATTTATATCACTAGATATGGTGATATTTGTATCACTAGCAGTTTATCCCTGGCCATGTTTATTCCAGAATAAAAATATCCATACATAGACCCATAAAGATAGGCAACAGTTATGAATTTAGGATATTTTCCTGTCTAGCCACAATCTGTACTGTATCTGGTCTAAATGGCACATTTTTAAAACAAGCATATTTCCATCGAACCAAAGAACCCCAGAACGGTTTGGGTTGGTGTTAGGATCTGCTCTAATCACAGAGGAGCCAAGTGAGCTCTCTGTGGATTATGGATAGAATCCTGAGGTTCAAACATTCCATGAAACAAGATTAAAACTAAACAACATTAAATGTTGATACAAAAAAAAATAATTTTTTGTTTGTTTGTTTGTTTGTTTGTTTGTTTTATGAAGGAAGGTAAGTAGGAAGGAAGGAAGGAGTGACAGATTAAACAGAAATGTATCACCACTCCATGGATCCCAACAACATCTTGTTGCTCCCCTCCATCTGGCCTTCTTGGTGGTGATGGTCCCTAGCCAAAAAGCACAGACTCCAGTGGATTAATATACATTTGGGCCAGATGGGAATGCCGAGGTACCTCCCCCAAGGCAGGGCAAATTTGAGTGTCTCTTGCAAGACTTTGGGTCAGTTGCATAATTTTGCATCACATGCAGTGCTCTGGTGCAGGGTCTGAGGTACCCTTTGGGGGGCCTTGGATGGACGGTGACACCCCCTCAGCTGCCCCTCATGTGAATGTCCCAGAGATGTGGCTTTCCCAGGGTGGGGGGGCCTGCAGCTGAGCCAGTTTGTGTAAGGGAGGATGGACATTCACTGCCTCTGGCCAGAGGCTACATCACACCCCCAAAACCTCTCCTTCTCTCCCCTGGGTTGGGGGACAGTCTGTGCAAACCTGAACACAGGTAAGCCTGGGGCTATGGCCTCCACCCTGAAGCTGCTGGGCTTGGCTCTTCCAATGCTCTCCCAGCCTCATCCATTACTTTCCAGACCTGAAATGCTTTGAACAAAAGTGTCACTTTTTGTATCTTGAATAGCCTTAGGCAGTTTAACTCACAGGTCAGGGTTTCAGTCAGGGGGCCCATTCAGGGTGGGCTTCCATGGTGCAGCTTCCATAGACAATTTTGCTCTAATAGGCAAAAGTCTTTCATAAAAATGTTTAAGCCGTAAACCATAATATTTCACTCTCTGACAGTTGGAAGGGACCTTCAAGATCACATAGCTCCAAATGCCCTGCCATGGGCAATGACACCTTCCACTAGACCAGGGTGCTCCAAGCCCCATCCAGCCTGGATTTGACACTGCTAGGGATGGAGCATCTACAGTTTTGCTGCACGACCTGTTCCAGCGCCTCACCACCCACACAGCAGAGAATTTCTTCCTTATATCTAATCTAAACCTACTCTCTCATTTCAAGACACGCTTTTTCATTGCTATTACAAATTAATGTTACATAGTCTTCTCATACAGTGCAAAGCAAAACCAAAAACTGTTATTTTCTAAACAATGTTGCACATTTAACTACGTAGCTAAAATATTAAATTTAATTACACATATATTATTTCTATTTAAGCAAAATGGATAAAACATATTTTCTACTTCCCTTTGGAAGCTTAAAAAACACTATTTTTAAAAATGAATCAAAAATATGAGATGTGTGACAAGTGAAAAAATCCTGAACAAAATCTCAAGTTCATACTAAAAATTTACAAAAGAGGCACACAATGAGGTTATGTCTAGTACCATGTTTGAAAGAGAGAAACACTAGAACTTCTAAAACAAATCTTGTGATTATCTTAAAAGAAAAGCAATACAGGAAGAAAAGCTATTACAATCTGCACAAAAAAAGTTTACTAAACCAAATTGCTATAAAAATACTAAATAGACTAAAACTGAATAAAAATGAAAACCCAAAATTAACTATTTAATTTACCTTTTCTATTTACCACCCACCAGATTAATGCATGATGTTAATTATGTGCTCCAAGAAACATTCTGCAGGAAGCACTGTGCAATATGGCAATCATGGCTTACAAAAGATGCAGAAAACAAAACAAAAAAATACTACTCACAACATACAGCAACATGTAACAAAGTCTGTAGCTTTGTATGCATAGGATGAAGTACTTCTTGAAAATTATCTTATTTTTAACATATTAGAAAGAACAACAAATGTTGCCATGTTAAAACCAAACATTAAAATAAATGAACTAGCCATACCTTGTTTTGACACTAAAGAATAAAAATATGTTGTATAGTACCTTATTTTCCACTCTTGATTATCCTTCATAGAAAGGAACACAATCTCTGATGGTATCTCATTGATATATCCTGAATTACAAGTATAAATCACAGAAATAATATATACATAGAAGATGGCAAATATATATGTGTTATTTATATAAGTTAACTGGCAAATTTAAAATATATTTAAAGTTTAAATTAAATTTTTAAATATAAGTTTTTTAAGCTACTTGTCCTTTAAATAAAGGGACCTAAAAGAATGTAAAGAATGTTTAATTTTTAAATTTTTTTCAACATTTTTTATATTTTAAGTTTTTCTAGCCTTCAGGGCTGAAATGGACAAACTGTTTGCTTATGCAGGGCATTGCCTTTGTAAATTCATCACTCCACCAGGATAGCAGGCAAAGCTACCTCCTATAATTCTAGAAAATGGTCTCATGGTAGAAATATCAGACATGCCCAAGAATGATACACTACTTGTCAGTTCAGCTAAAATTTACACAACACACAGATAGAGCTAAAGAAAACTCTAACAAATGATACAGCACTTGGATAGCATACTCTATCTAGTAATTTATAAGCACAAGAAAAATTGCTTCAGATGGAGAACAATTTACCTGTTTTCAGTTACTTTTATAGATTCCCATGGTTTTAGCTCTTCATTTTAAACATTTTTTTGAAGAAACCACATTACAATTAAATGAGGTAGAGGTAAGCATTGGTACCTTTATGCAAATGCACGTCAAGATTTTTTCCCTTTTGCTTTCTTTTTTAGAAGACTTTTTTAAAAACACCCATTCTCCCATATTCACATTTTGCTTTATGCACGTGTAAACATTGTTGAGAAGCTGCAAGACCTGGCACACTATCGACTTGCTGCGTCCATAAGGAGGAAGTGGTTGTTTGAAAAAATGCTGCTTCTTGCAGCTGACAGCTGCTTCTTCTTCCAGGTTTCAGATGGCTGCCTCTCCTCTCTACTGAGACTGACTTCCATTTCAGGACAAGAAGAACTTCCCAAGGAGGACAACAGCATTTCTCTCTTTCCCAGCATAGAAGAATGAGGGAGGATGATGATGAAGCACTCCTCGATTACACCAGTACTTAGCACCAACTTTTTTCCCTTACTCCACACTCCCATCCTTCATTCTTGTTGATGCACTGTGAACTTACAGACCAGGTTTCCCATCTTTCAGCAAGGTGGTCATTTTTGTATACTTATCCACAGGAAACAAGGATAAGGGTTTACTACACTATGTGAATGCCCTGATAAAAGCAGACATGCTCAGACTGTAAATGAAGGATGTAGCAAGTGTTTTTCTTTCCACCTGCAGCTCTGGTACTTTGCTTTGTTATTGAACAAAGACATACTAAAGGAGCTAAAGGGATGCTAGAGTGGTCATCTACATTCTCAATCAAACCTTTTACCTTTAAAAAGATAAACCAGATATGATTAACTATACTGGTAGTCTATACATCTACCAACTGCACACAAGTCAAACTATGAGAGGCAGAGTCATATTAGAATCATTTTTAGGTGGTTACTCTCTTTTATTGACTTGACCAGCAGTAAAAATGAATTTGTCTGTCAGATACAAGGTAGACAAACAAAATCCATTATCAAACTAAACTAATAAACTCTAGTTTAAAGCAGGAATTCCCTAGAAAAGTATTATCGTTGTCCCAAAATAAATTGAAATGCATTATACATTTGAAAAGAAGAAATTCCTAAAAAGTAAAATCCTTCCAAGCAAATCAACTGCAACTCCAAGGGCACAGTGAGGCCATGCAATGCAATGCTCACATTACAGACAAACAAATTAACACTACATCATCAACTAATATATTTACATGCCATATTAAAATAATATACAGAAGCAATAGTTTCACTTCTACTAAGAGCATTAGTAGCACACTGCGAATATGCTTGCATTGCAATCTGAAGATATGCTTTGAAAATCCCTGACAGCTCCTATTTTCAGTATGTTCTCCCGTTAGCTGAGTGTCATACCTATAGAATATCATTCTGAGCAGCTACCTAAGAAATGAATGACAGGACTTCTGTCACAGTATCATTCATGGTCAGGTCTACTGTGCTCTTCCTTTACCTTCCTTGCTAATTATTTTGCTCTTTCTCACATAGGTAAGAGGTCAAATTGTAGATTTGGAGAACCTAGGACCATCAAAAACATCATGACCATCTATGCTGACCTTCTGAATAATGCAGACAACATAATTATATGATTCCAAATTAAATCTATAAAATCGTACTAAAGGAACAGTTTATTGTACCAAATTAGTTCCAATTCCAGTTTAAACGACTTCCGACTCTAAAGAGGCCATCATTTGTTCCACTGGTTAAGTACCCTGAGTATAGAATTCTATCTAAATCTGCCTAACTTCACCTAACACGCATCAAACTGCTCAGCCTTCTACCAGATGCAAGATCCTAACCCTCTTGGTTGCTATGAGTTTTAATTAACTCCCTTCATAAACCTCTTTAGCTAAATTAGCATTCTAGTTTATCTCAGTTGTGGTGATAATATTAATCCAATTTAGCAAATATTTTGGAGAATCAGTAAACCCGAGCTTATGGGGAAGCTTAAGGGCAAAACATACATACTGAACACAGAAGCAGAAAGAATAACAAGCAACCATAAAGCTCGAAAAATGATCTCACATTAGTTATCTAGTCTAGTTTCAAAAAAATATCATTGGACTGAGCAACTTCATCATACTATTCTTTCAAAATATTCAGCTGTTTGAAGCAAAATTGTATTTTGATCCTTTAGACCATTTATACAGACGTGAAGTATTCTTACTCACAAATAAATTGAAAACAAAAGAAAATAATAATTTAAAACATCATTCGAAATTCTGGCATTTACCATGATTTAGTATACACCTTCATTCCTAATCTTTCAACATTATTTCATCACTCCTTTCTTCCTAATTCTCATAAGAAGCATGCCTGTGTAAGTTAATATGTACTGAAAAAAACCCCAACTAAACAGAGTGAAAATGTTTATAATGTAGCCCCAAGGAACAGCTGAGGAGAAGGGCAAGGTTTCTTACTTATATTAAAAGTTTAGACTGAACTACAGGTTAAAGGTTCTGTAACACACTAATAACGTGGTTTCTTTAGGGTATAGCTTTTGGATGGTTACCAAGACAAATTTTAGCTCCTTGTACAATTCTAACCCTGTTTGTTATACAAACTTCTTTGCCTCATTCAACTCCTTCCATAACCTCATGACTGCCACCAAGACTGGAATAAGTCAAATTATTTTTCTAACTCACAGTGAAAATAAAATATTTATCATTTTCTACAGCTCCATCCTTTTCCCCATATGAAGAGGATTTTGTCTCCTTTGCAAAACATCAACATAGTTTCAAGTATATAATGAATAATTATTATATCAATATTTTAAAACTCAAGGTCCTACACCACATTGCATTTTATAAATTTCCTAGAAGTGAGCTAAAACAGTATCACATTTGACCAAACCAGATTTCACATGAAACTAATAACTATACAGAGTTAGGCTTCAAGATTAAATGACTGAAAAAATGCTGAAACATTACAATGATCAACAAAAAGAAATATACTCCAAAAGATATGAAGCCAGAAAATTATTTTCTGGAACTAAATAAAAATACTATCAGGACAAAAATATAAAAGCAAAGTGACCTAGTCAATTGTAGCCAATGTAAAAACGAGGCCCTCTGTTCAGACAGAGGACTTTTTCTGAAGTGTTACATTAGTCACAATAAAGTAAGCAATTTGAGAGAAGTCAGAATGAACAAAAAGCTGGAATTTTAACAAGAAAATTTACATGTTGACCAGAACTTCATATTCCTAGAGACTCTGAACAAAATGTAAGTCTTAAACTTAATTTTTTTTTTCCAAATTAGGACAGTTAATTGCATAATTAGGAATTACAGTAGCTGTTCTGTAAGAAAGAAGAATCACAAATTAAAAATATAAGAAAGACAGGACCTCAAATGCTGCTTCTCATATGGCTTTCCGTCAAGACCCTTCACCATCTTTATTACCCTCCTTTGGACACTCGCTAATAGCTTAATGTTTGTTTTTTTTATATTCTGGTGCCCAAAACTGCCCCCAGCACTCAAGGTGAGGTCACCCCAGTGTAAAGCAGAGTGGGACAATCCCCTCCCTTGCCCAGCTGGCGATGCTGTGTCTGATGCCGCCAGGACATGCTTGGCCCTCCTGGCTGCCAGGGCATTGCTGACTCACATTCAACTTGCCATCAACCAGGATCACCAGCTTCTCTTTCCACAGCACTGGTCTCCAGCATCTCATTCCCCAGTCTGCATGCACATCCAGGGTTGGCCCATCCCAGGTGCAGAATCCAGCACTTTCCCTTGTAGAACTTCATATGGGTGGTGATTGCCCAGCCCTCAGATTTGTCGAGATCTCTCTGCAGGGCTTCCCTGCCTTCAAGGGAGTCAACAGCTCCTCCCAGTTTTGTATCATCTGTGAACTTGCTCAGTATCCCTTCCAGTCCTGCGTCCAAATCATTTATAAAAATGCTGAACAGCACAGGGCCAAGGATGGAGCCATGCAGAACCCCACCAGTGACAGGTTGCTGGTCTGATGTCACCCCATATAACCCTTTGTGCCTGACCCACGAGCCAGTTGCTCACCCATCCCATGATGTGTTTATCCAGCTGTGGGCTGGACATTTTGTCCAGAAGGATCCTGTGAGAGATGGTATCAAAAGCTTTACAGAAATCCAAAAAGATTACATCAATTGGCTTCCCTTGATTAACTAGGTGGGTTACCTTGTCATAAAATGAAATCAGGTTTGAAAAGTAGGATCTTCCCCTCATGAACCCATGCTGGCCATGACCAACGACTGTGTTATCTTTCAGGTGTTGTGCAACACCTGCCAGAAAAATCTTCTGCACAACTTTACCAGGCACTGAAGTGAGTCTTCAGGCTAAGAGGCCTGTAGTTTCCAGGGTCATTCTTCTTGCCCTTTTCAAAAACCAGGACAATGTTGACCAGCTTCCAGTCAACTGGGACCTCTCCAGATTCCTAAGACCCTTGAAAAATCATCAAGAGAGGCCTCAGGATAACATCAGCCAGCTCTTTAACTAGTCTCAGATAAATCCCATCAGGCCCTATAGATTTATAGGGATCCAGCAAGTACAGCAGATCCTTCACAACTTCAGAGTCAGTTGGGAGTTTATCATTCTCACAGTCATGGTCCTCCAGCTCAGGGTACTGGGATCCTTTCAGTCCATCATTGGTGTTGAAGACAGAGGAAAAGAAAGCAATAAACATCTCCACCTTGTCTGTATCCTTGTTTGTGGGATCCTAATCCTCTAATGGGGCCATGTAATTTCTGCACTGACTTTTGCCATTAATGTATTTTAAAAAACTGTTTTGGCTGTACCCCACATTTCTGACCAGCTTCAATTCCAGCTGGGCTTTGGCCACATAAATATTCTCCCTACAGTGGCAATCAGTATTTCTGTATTCTACCCATGTCATCTGACCTTGTTTCCACTGGGTATATGCCTTCCTTTATTACCTTATCTCCAAAAGAAGATCCCCAATTATCCAAGCTGGCCTTCTGCCTTGTCTGACTTCTAACACTTTGGAATTGCCTATTCCTGTACCCTTAGGATGGGCTTCAGCACCTGCAAGAGCGTTTTCCAAGGGGACCTTACTAACTAGTTCCTTGAGCAGTCTGAACTCTGCTCTCCTCATGTCCAAGGCTGAAGTTTTGTTGGCACTTTTCCTGCTGTCAACAGAGACTTTCAACTTGACTGCATGGTCACTCTGGCCAAGATGGCCACCAATCTCTGTTTCGCTCACAAGATCCTCTTTATTAACAAGTAACAAATCAAGGAGGGCATCTCTCCTAGGTGGCTCTCAGCACCTGCACCATTAAGTTGTCATCCAGGTGTTTTAGGAATCTTCTGGACCTAAGTGGACCAAGCAGAGGGAGGATCAGTTGTTAATATAAGTGTGTCTAACTGCTTGTCATTTTCTTCTTGTCAACACTCAAAAGAGCTACCAGAAATTCATGTTTGTTCACAATAAATTACCTCAAGTAAAATTTCCCAACTCCAGATTGTCTTATGACTGTATTACCTTAAATTTTAATAGTGACTGTCCTGGGGTGATTTTATGCTCTGTATTTTCCTACTGTATGCCATTCCGTATGCCCAGGAATGGATCCTGTAACCTTGAGCTAGCAGGAAGAAGTAGTCAGGGAAAGCTGGCATGGTTTGTTTTTATCTCTTTGAAGATAAAGCGTAAGTTTTTTGGGGTTTTTTCCCCCCCAGCAGTCTGTCCGGCTGTGAGTTAGGACAGAGGGGGTTTTTTCCCTTCTCGCTGGGATTGCAGTTTCTTTTGGGGTTTTTTTCCCCTCTTTTTGGACTGTTCAGCTTGTTTTTTTCCCATCCGGAAAATCAGACCATCTCCGGGCGAGACAGTCGGCAGGACCCTCGCCAGGAGCTGCCGGACCCCCTGGCCCAGCCAGGGCCGAACCTTTGGGAGGAGCCAAAGCAGAGAAAGGAAAGACTCTAAAATCCACCATCTTTCTCCACAGCAGAGAAGGTTTACTGTCTGATATTATTCATTCTTTTTCCTTGTGCCTGCATGCACCTTACTTGTTAAATAAACAGGTTTTTTTCACTTTCCTCCAAAAAGATTTCCTTTTCGAACCTTGGCTAGGGGGAGGGTCTGAAATTCTGCCTTTTAGAGGAGACACCCTTTCGGAGTCTCCTCCCAAAATTTGTCTCAAACTGGGACAGTGACAGTTCTACTAAACTTGAGAATGCGAGTTCCCAAAGATATTACAGCTGTTATGGTAAACAGTAAATGGGAAGGATCAAGGGATAGAAAAGTGAGAATAATCTTTATTAATTCCCCGACTGACAGTAGAACAGGGAGACTTTAGATGTTATTCACATTGACAACAACCAGCAGGTCATTCAGAACATACATTCTTTGGAATCAGTAAGAGCACATGATGCCTTTAGCCTAGCCAACAGAAGCAAAAGGAAGCTGAGGGTACTACAAGCATAAGTTTTCAAAAAAAAACCATGAGAAAGATATAAACAAATGCAGTAGGATTCCAAGTATTCCAGAGTGAATATATAAGGATATAAGAGGTACCAGTTTAGAAAGCCCTAAGGACATCTAAGGGTACTACTAAAACATACCAAAGGAAGGGGGAGGTAGCAAAAAGCTGGATTTTACAGAGCCAGGGTATAGGAGATATACAATACTCATTCCCTGACACCACCCACCAAAGAAAATAAGCAGAAAGGTAAAAGAAAATTCATTCATTACTTTTGATTGAACAAAGTATCACATTACTCTAACGATACAGAAATAACATGGAAAATGAGAGGTATGGGTAATCTTCTCAATGTGAAGATGTATGGTTTAATTTCACGATGCTCTGGCCAGCAACGATGGGCAGACATTGGGGTAACACTCACCCTTCCCACAGCTGCCACTGTAGGTAGTCAGGAATACAAGACACCTGGAAACAAGCATGACACCATGAGAAGTCTGCTTTCACATCCTTGTTCCCAAGAATGCTTACTTAACTTTGCAAGATCCACTCCTACACTGTCTCAGATTTCACTGTAAAAATGACAGAAAGTTATCTTTGGTGACAATTATGGCAGCTTCCTTCAAGACTCATTTACTAATTATTTTTTTCTAATAATTTGGATACTACTGATTCCACCCTTACTATTGGCAAGACACTCCTTATAAGACTGTACTACATTCTTACCTTTTACTGGGGGGAAAAAGAAAGTATTTTACCAATAGAATATTTTAACAAACTAATTAGTATTAACTTGAAAGCTATTAACTTGTTGAAAAAGCTATTAACATATTTTCATTATGCTATCTTGCAAATTAAATATCTATGAGACTCCAGAATCAGGTCTTTATTCTGAGAGGAAATGTCTCTGCTAAGGAGATTAATTTTCTTTCCTTTTAATTAGAAAAATAAGGTAACATGACAAATGCGTATGTTTCCCTCACACATTTCTAAGTGGTGTTCATTGCACAGTAAATGTTTAAAGACATCAGACTTTAATCTATTCTAAAATGTAATACTTCAGCTCCCCAAATAACAAATCCTTGCTTTTTGGCATGTTTCTATGCTCATCTGAGATTACACTTCTCCTTTTTGTAAAAGAACGAAAAGAATTACACATATGAAGACCAAGAAAAATGTTTCATTTACTTAAAAATGAAGTAGAAAGAAAATGCTTTGTCCTTATTGGAAGTGAGGAAATGTTTTCCTTAAAAGAGTAAACCTCATCAAAATTTAACACAAAAGTTTAAAATAGTTCAACCCATAATGCCCTATCTCAATACTGTGCTTTCATGAACTCTGCAGAAATTCTCCCACCTTTGGACAAGTTGTGAATCTTTATAAATTATGTTTTGTATATGCTCAGCAGAAAGTTCCTTCCAAAAGCAAAAGTCTCTTAAAAAAAAAAAAAAATAATCCCTACTGAGTATTCTCTAAACTGGAGATGAAGGAGCTAATCTAGCCCTCTGTAGTTGCCTCTGTTCCAGGCTGTTACAATGCCAAAGACAAGAAGAGACAGCAAGGGAACATTTCCTTCTGTGCCTTTTGTTACTTCACTAATTGAGCACTCAGAGTTCACAGATGAGAGAAGCATAAAAGAAGCAAGGAAGACCAAAGACAATTAGGTAGATTACGTAGAAAACTGCTACTGGAACAATGATACAAAAGGTCAGAGGGGGGAAAAAAAAACATCAGAAGGGGAAGAAACTAAGACGAGAAAATTTTAGACCTGTATCTGCTCATGAAGGACAATGAGCAAAATCAGGACACAAAGGTGAGTATGAGGTCAGAGAAAGAAAAGCTGTGTTAAACAGATGTTGCCAGCTGAGAGGAGGTAGAGGACAATTCTGTAAAACGTAACACATTCTGTTCAGAAACCGGAACTCAGTCTGAGTTTGCAAACTCAACCATCTTCAGTGGTCAGCAAAGCATGTGCTTTAACAATCTCTAGAATCTGGCCCCTGTAAAGATGATTATTGTTAATGCTCTCTCAAATTAAGTACCAGATGTTTGTATTATCACAATGAGCTATGTGAAGATCAATGTAATTCGACATTGTGGAATTTTTTAAAGTTGGCTTCACTTTAAAACTTAGCAGTCTGTATTGATAAAACTACATTTTTTCTGAGTGATTGTTTTCTAACTAGATAATTTTATTTCCCAAATTACTTTTAACCCTTCCTTCAAATCATAAGTCACTGCTAGAGAAGTACTAGTATTACATCTAAAACTGACAAAGAGTTGAAATGGCATCACCAGTAATGGGGCAAATATTGTTTAAAGATCTTTTCAGTGCTTTGCAGAAAATATCATCATCACTGCCCTAAGACAATAAATAATCCTATTGTTGGATAAAACATATACTGAATTTGTCCTTCCACAGAAAAATAAAATCTTGTTGAATAAATGTGAGATACATTCCCACTGATCATACATAATGAGGTGAGAAAAATAATCTATATAATTCCCTTACCAAATACAAAGTCATTGAAGAAAAATGTCTTTAACGGTAAGCCAATTTAAACAAGAAATCCATATTGTAAAAGCAAACTTTGTATTTATCATGTTTTCCTTATCTAAATAATCAAAAGAGAGAGGGGAATGTGTTTTGATCAATGTGGCTCCATTTTTTCCCTTCATTTCTTTCTCTATTTTTCATTGTTGGGAAGTTCATAAAAAAGTATACCTTCTTCCTTAGTTGCATGCAACACTAAACTGAATTTTACAGAGAAGTTTAGACTTAAATGTTGATCTTTTTATTATCATCAAATATAATGTAGACACACTGTACTGACCCGGCTCTTGTGAAAACCTACACAAAGTAGGAGACACCTGTATAAAGTGCTGTGAAAGGATGCCAAGAATTCAAAATGGAAATCTTAAAATGAAAAGGATAAATATTAAAGGATGGTCTCCCCAAAATGAATGAGATCCAAACAACAAAAATTGCATAGCTTGCTTATGTCTAGCTATTGTTCTGAAGAAGAATCGTAGATCTAATTTTAGAGAAATGTTGACTGCAAAGGACAGAAAGCATATTCATTGCATTAATAGATACCATTTTATACAGTTACTTTCTAGATTAAAACTGCATTTTACAGTGATGCAAAGAACTGCAAAGCTGAAAAGAGGAATTATAAAACAGAAAGGGTAGTCTTCAGTTTAAGAAATATTTCTATTGCTCTCCGAGGAGACTTATTTCATCCACCATATAGCATGTGTAAGAGTTACGCTGACCCTTCACTGGGAGCTAAGTACCCTGATAGTTTTTACATTATCATGCACCACAATAGCAATCCTTGACATTGGTTAAAAGCTTCAGATGGAGCCTTCATTAATTGTCATCATCTTTAAGACATAAAGGAAACTCTCTCTTCTTGAATGTTATTACACAAAAAGTGTACATTTTATCTATATACAGCAAGAGCAAAAATGTTTTGTATTGTAATAATAATAATTTAGAATATATGGGGTACAAAGTGTACTATTGTTAAACTGTCAGTCAAAACCCTTGCTATACAAGGACAGAACATCACATCCATCTATAACAGCCTTTTCTGTCAGTCAAATGTGTTGTTCTTTACAAATCTAGCATCAATTTGATTTTTAAATTGGCAGAGGCTCTAAAACATTATACTGATGTGATACCAATGTGATCAAGTTGCTGTTGATAGCAGAATACAACACAGGTTTCCTCTCAAATCTAGTTCTGCTTTTAGACATCTGCAGAACATAGATGATTTTGCATATGTAAGTATGTGAACAGCCAATTTAAATTTTTCTTTCATTATGTTCCAAAGAAATGTTTGGTGATAATCTCTAACTTTAAATTAGAATAATTTGCAAAGTCTGTATAAGGGTGATGAAAGTATTATTAATAATGACCCTACAAAACCCAAGAAATACCCCTTGTCGTGGTTTCGATCCTGGCTAAGTGCCAGGCACCCACGGCAGCCACTCACTCGTTCCCTCCCCTGCCACAGCTGGGCAGATGAGGGAAGGAGAGGGGAAAAAACCAAGGGAATTAACTCAGAGGTCTATGAGTTGAGATAAGGAACCGGGAGAAAACGCTCCAAGGACAAACCAGGCTCAGCTTAAAAGTTGCAAAAGTGAAAATTTATTACTACCTGAGTTAGAAGGAGGATATGAGAAATAAACTAAACCTTTAAAAGACACCCTTCTTTCCACTCCCCACCCCTCCCTCCCTCCCACCAACAGTGCAAGGGGGGCAGGGTGTGGGGGTTCAGGTCAGTCCGTTTCCAAGATCTTCTTCCCCTGCTTAGGGAGAGGAGTTTTTTCCTCTGCTTTTGCCGTGGGGTCCCTCCCACGAAAGACAGTTCTCTGTGAACCTCTGTGGCGTGGTTTTTCTTGTCCACGGAATGCAGTCCTCCAAGGACAAACTGCTCCAGCATGGAAGCAGGGGGCCCCTCTCTCTCCAACCGGGTCTCCCACCTGGACTGCAGTTTCCTCCGACATCCACCCGCTTCAGCGTGGTCACCTCCTTCACAAACTGCGGGACTTTTATCTCAGTCTCTGTCTCTCACTGGGCTGCACCTGCTACGGCTTCTCTGGCATCTACGGCTCCTGCGGCTTCTTCCATGGCTGCTGCGGCTGCTGCGGCTTCCGACATCTCCCGCTCCAATGTTGGCACCTCACCCACGGACTGCGGGTGGCTCTGCATCCCTCATGGACCCCATGGACTGCAGGGGGGACACCCCGCCTCACCATGGGCTCACCACGGCCTGCAGAGGAATCTCAGCTCCAGAGCCTGGGGCACCTCCTCTCCCTCCTTCTCCACTGACCTTGGTGCCTCCATGTTGTTTTCCCTCACATGTTCTCACATCCTCCTCCTTCTCTAACTAAAAGCAGCTGCGTGTGCATTTTGTTTTGATTTTTCCTTAAATATGTCATCACAGAGGCGTAACTAACCTTTCTAATTGGCCCAAACATGGCCAGTGACATGTCCATCATCTTCAGAGCCATCAGAGATTGGCTCTGCTGGAAATGGTGAAGAACTCCAGAAACTTCTCACAGGAGCCATCTTTATGGCCCCCTCCCTTCTACTAAAACCACAACACCCCTGTTTATCCATTACTTACCTTCACTCAGAATAAGATTAGTCCCTTTATCTCAGCTATGTGTTTTATGAAAATTGAGTTAAAAAGCACTGAAGTCCTTCAGCACTTTTCTGTGACATTAGCTGCAGAATGAACTGAATGGGACACACTATTCACTCATGAAAGAATGCAGAGTTGGACTCTGTTTCTTGTCCCATGGAAAAAATGAACACGAAGCACAGTGAAATTTAAATTTTATTGTATAAAAAATACAAAATAATAAGACAAGCTCTAGTCCATTTAAATCTATTCCCATGCATACCCTGACATCTACCATTTTTCTACTAAATTACTAATTTTCATACCTGGTTCAACATAAGCCTGAGTAAGTATATCAAATCCATCTTTCCATAGCCCACTAACAAATTTAATCATCGCATTTCTACCATCTCTGAAGTATGAAAGTAAAGGTGATAAAAAGTACAGGTTACCAAAAGCAACAACAGGTTGTTGAGTTATATTTTTTGATCTTTTTATTTTTAATTTCATACAGGAATCATTAATCTAGAGTGATTTATTAGCATCCTGAAAATTATTTGGGCATATGCAATGTACTAGACCTTTTCCATAGGAATAATCAGTAACTTTTAATATACTTGGTATTCACAACAACTGTATGGAATACTACCTAATGATAAGGTTCTAAAATCCTCAAAAGCCCTGGGGGCAAGTGCAAACAAATTGCTATTGAGATGATATAACCAATCACTTTTCCACTTGGGGCAAGTTCAGCTGAATTGCTACTGAGATGGTAGCAGAAATCTGTCTTCCACTTGCACTGTTTCAGTAACACCTACAGTCAAAAATCAAGGGTGCACTGCCTAAACCATCCCCATTTTCAGAACATTAAAACTTACAGCTCTTAGTTAAGGCACCAAATGCAAGCTCATACTTTAGTCTACCAGTCTTTTTTACAGAACTGAGGTGAAACAGTTGGCTACAGTAACCCTCAGTATATCACACTAGAACTAAATTATGTCAGAACTACTCAATGGTAGTTTTCAAAATCAGGCCGTAACTCAAAAAAGTCCCAATACCTTACTTTTGTTCTTAGATTCAACATCTTAACTTCCCAGTAATGGACCTAATATTTCCATGATTCATTTAAAATTTAACACAAAAACTCTCTTATAAGTCTTACTATTCCATTCACATCAGAACTGTGAATGCCTAATACAAAAGCAGTTTGTAAGGCAATCAAGAGTTTACAGATAAAAATTAATAATGTATAATTAACCCAATTACTATTCACAGCAGTATTTACTTAGGTAGTATGTCAAAGGAGGCTAAAAAAATAGGCAGCTTGCATACTGGTACTGTGTAGTGTCTTTCCATTCTGAAAAAACTGCACAGTGCATGGTATATATTCAAAGTTAGTCTTACATTTCATATGGCCAGTAATGTTATGCTAACTGCTTGAGTTTATGTGCTTTTTGATTCAAGATTGAGTAGTTTCTATCCGTATCTCAATTACCATTTGAAATATCTGAACTGGTTTTTGAAAGCTGGTCTACAATGAAAAAGTGTCAAGAAGGTAACTACACAATTTATAGAATCATGGAATGGCTGAAGTCTTGTCCAACTCCTCACTCAAATCAAAACAGGTTGTTAAGACCTGTGTCCAGTTGAGTTTTAACTATTTCCAGGGATGGAGACTCCATAACCCATCTGGGAAACCTGCTCCAGTATTTGATCACCTTTAAAATATGAGGGACAGAATAAATTACTCACTCTCAGTTGACCATTGTACTGACAAAAATAATATATGCATAGCCATTCTGGAAAAACAACCAACTAACCAAAAAATTAATTTTTTTGGATGATGTTGCTTATTCTGTTTAGAAAATTGGTTTATAGATAATAGCAAAGCTTGGAGTGTTTTTTCCCCCAACAGAAGTTTCCTTCATCAGAGTGCAAGTGCTTGACACTGTAAAAATACATAGGACACAACTCCTGTCTCTGGAAGTTACAGTATGCCATCAAAGCAGAATTTAGGTCAAAGAACCTTAAGTAAATAGAAACACACCTAAAATCTTGGAAATTCCATTTCCCAGGGTTACAAAATAGACCTGTTCATTCTTTTTTACGGAAAAGCGTACATATAAAACAGAAATGCGCTAAGGTTTGTTTTAACTTTCAACTTCCTTTAACAATATCATATATAGCCTAAAATATAACACTAATATTAAAGATTAACTATTTCTTCTTTAAAGAGTACTGAAGAACTAATTACAAATTACTAAAAAACCCCAAGGAAATTAATGTTTGAAATTAACCTGATGTTGGGGTTTGGGATAGTTTTCCTTTTTTTTTTTGCTTGTCTCTCTGTCTTAGGAATTTTCCCCATTCTTGTTAATGGGTGGGTGATCAAGAAAGACAAAGGGGCCAGGGGATGAGCTCCCGGCCCCGGGGTAGGCAGGGGGCAGGGCACTCTTTTTTTTTTTTTTTCCCTGCTGCTCAAGAGAGAGGAAGGCGATGAGGGGAGCTTGGGGAGAGACTCTGCCACCACTCCAGGTTTTGCTCTCTCTTGTTGCAGCTCCTACCTGCCTTGGGGGAAGAAAACCCGGGACCCCTGAGCCTTACCCCCTCCAGGGAGCCCGCCTCTCCCAGTCATGGTGCGAGGGTCAGCCCAGTCAGCCGGGACACCGCAGTGCTTCCAGCTTCGGCCGCCAAGTTGCTGACACACCCCTGCCTGCTTCTCTGGGACCCTGCTAATTCCTGCTTTTCCCAGCCTGCTATCCTGGGACCCCTGCTACAGCTCCTCCTGCTATCCAAAGAGGGCACTGGGACCAGCTGCCCCTGGGAGCTCGTACGGGGAGCTCTTTCTCCATCCCTTCCTGCTGGCTGCGGCCACCACGGTGCACGCGGCTGGACCCGCGCCACAGCGCCCCCTGCAGCCCAGGGGAGTCACTGCACCCTCCCTGCGCACTGGGAGCACCAGTGCACCTGCCGGCTGTGACTGTGACTGCACCAAAGGGCAATTGCCAACAGAGCGGGAAGGGACCGTCCGTGGGTTTATCTGTTCTTATTTGTTGTGGTTACCATTGTTGTTGTTTTGTCTGTACCATCATATATATAAATATATTAGTAAAGGACTGGTATTCCTCTTTTCTCATACCATTGCCTGGAAGCCCCTTGAATTCAAAATTATACCAATTCGGAGGGAAGGAGGTTACATTTTCCTATTCTAAAGGAGGCTTCTGCCTTCTTTAGCAAATACCTGTCTTTGAAACCAAGACACATGAGGAAGAAAATTTTGATCCATATATTTCATACACTGGAGTCAAATGTATGAAAATATATTTACAAAACCATTCACAAGAGCTTTCCAGGTACTTTAAATTACAGAGCTAAAGACATTACCATCGCAGTCTCAGTGGATATTTGCTACTTTCTACTAGAAACTAAGAAACAGACAAGGATAAAAATAAAATAATTGTATTATCAAAAAAAACACCCAATAAAACAACAACACAAAAACCCAAAACAAACCCCAGGATCTCTTACTTATCAAATAGTAAAACTGAATTGTGAAATTGAGTTTATATACCACCTTAATTTGAAAAAAGAAAAAAAAAAACAATAACCAAGTTTAAATGTGAAGGTTACCACATAAATTTTTCTTCTCCTCCAGCATGTAAGTATGAAGACTCATTCTTTCCCCAAATTTGTATTTTCAAAGAAGAGTACATCATGGTTGATTTTCAAATGTACAGAGACAGTCACGGAATACAGCACAGAAACTTCCACACTGACCATCAAATTCTAATAATTATTTTGATTGATAAAAATGTCAAATGTCTATACAATGTCCATTTGTCTACCATACAATCTTGTTCACCAAAAAACCTGGCCCAAAAGATAGACATATATAAAATACCAGAGATTTTTCATTACCAATACACTGTTTTATGCACCATAAACTATGGAACAGAATCACTTCTCTCAAGAGATCTGCATCATCACCAGAGCTTCTGCCTGGTTGTATCAGGTAGGTACTGTGATTTTTTCCACCTTCTGTACTGTCATGATTATGCTAGCAAAATACAGTTAGACATCACAATCTTAACATTTCAAGGCACAGAAAATATATTAATTTATATCTACAAATCTAAGAAGCAAGCAGATATTTTATATACCTGGAAATCAAAGAAAGGTGAAGTGCTTTGTCTAAAGGCTCTTGGAAGCAATGAGTAACAAAGCCATAATTAAAATTCAACATCAAGCTTCATGTTAATCCTCTAGACCTAACTGCCTTTTTTCAAAGAGCATGATTTGGAACATCAAAATAAGAATCAATTCAGTCCCTTTTCTCAATACATGCTTTAATGATAAAACACCACATTCAGCTTCTTCCTCTGTATTCACACGAACAATCATCTTTCTTAGGAATAAAACTCTTGAAATCATTTTGGATTACAAAGAGCAATTACAAAGAAAGTCAAGTCACACGTAAAATTTTAATTCCACATTCGATTTGGCTTTTACCTCTGTGTACTGAGGGGCCCACAGGAAAACACACATACGTGCCAGGTATGTTAGTATACCAACTTGCACTAGACCAATTTAATTAGTTTGCTTTCAATGCAAAGGTGCAGCACCTCAGCAATTATGAGATCATTAATACAAAAGAACATAACAGCACCTTTAGAGATCTTGTCTAACCTCTAGGCACACATATAACTCCCATTAAGACTAATGGGAGTCACGTGTGTGTATCCAAGGGAGAAGAGACCCATTAAAACTGATACAACATATCCATTAATCTTCAGGTCACTCTTAAGGTCAAACATTATAAAAATGTTTACGAACAATACTTGCTAGGTATTCACAGTGGCTACTTTGGTTTGGTACAGACCTGTGAGCAGTTAAGGCCATGGAAAATGTCTGCATTAAAAGCATCGCCGTGTTTCAAGTAGTGGCACAGAAATTTGAGAGTGCTTTTCTATAGTCAGAGGGGACATTTTTCTATCATATCCTGAAAGAATTAGAAGGATAGAAATGACAGGGAAGGTTAGACACAAATGAAAACCTTGGACAAAGGTATGCTCTAGCTTTTCATTTTTCTTCCATCCCCCTCTCTTTCTTCATATTTCAGTCCCTTAGTTGTGGTTTTCTGCTTCAGGAAGAATATTAACAGCAGTGACTAAATTCCCAATCTGTGCAGCCTTCTACAAAGACACTACAAATAACATTTTGATTACTGAACCACCAGCAAACCACAACAACAGTACTGCTTGCATGGAGGAAGGGGTGTTTAAAGCGTTTAAAAGAGAAAGGTAATCTTAGTTTGTTCTCCATTTATTTGGGGAGCATACCTGAAAACTTCATTTTTCATCACTGTAGTATAGTTTAAGCAAGCAAGCTCTTTTCCAGTTTCTGAAAAGATAAGGTTATCCAGTCTGTAAAACCATCCTGTTCAGCAATGAATTTGCTGTCTTTGTCCACATCCAGGCCTGAGGAGAGAGAGAGAATTCTCAGCAGCATGAGGGCCAGATGATCTCAATATGTACAGAGCAGAAATAACAGCAGGAGGAAATGTGAGTGTCAGATGAGCACAGAAACGCAGAAAAAGGACACACTTCAGATATGAAGTACCCCTATTTGTTTAGTGCTTATTTTAGTAAACAAGAACAGGTGGCTTCATCAAGAGTTACTCACAGATTATTGTGGAACTCAGCTTCCAGAACTCATGTCGAAACTCTTACTTTATATGTAAGGCTTGTTCAGCACTGGCCTATGAAACTTCCTGTTAACAGGGTCTGGCAGTATGCCAAGCATTGGCAACTCTGCTCTCCAAGCTTTTGTTCAGACCTCCTGTGACAGAGACAGTCAGCTGCCTCTGCAGTGTCAGGTCAACAGAGGCAAGGGTTCACCTAGAAGGCATGGCTCCCAGAGACAGCCACCGTATCAGCCCCACCAAGAAACAGCACATTGCTTCACTCTTGAACTGTAGGTCCTCTACCGCCTTTCTCTGCTATGCCCATGTGACACAAAGTCTCACTTCACAAGATCTTAAATGATAAGCTCTCCACAGTGACCCACACAAGGAAGCGTTTTTGTTTCTAATCAAATATACAATGATAAAATGATAATAAATTAATTTCACAGTTCAATTAACTACTCCTCAGCAGAAATAAATTATTACCTGGTTTTGTTTTAAAAACAAAGCAAATATTACCCCAAATACCTTGGTCTACATAGTAGACTATCTAAAGATTTGGGGGTGATTGTTTTTCCTTTATTAGTGGTCATAAGCTTTCCGCTAAAATGTCTTTCCATGAAACAGAAGAGTGTTTCTAGCTCAAAAGATAATTACCTCATTTTGCTTAAAATGGACTTTTCATACAAAAAGATCTAATCCCCATTTTGTGAAACCAGCCATGTGAATTAGCCTTATTCACTTCAAACAGTTCTTCTAAAAGAGGAATTCTCATTATTAACGAAGTTAGGCATCTGTTTTGCTTTATCATTTTGAAAAACTAAATGTAAATATTGAATAAAACTGTTCTTTCAGGATCCTGATATTCATAAAGGCCTGCATTTTGTTTTGTGGCACCTGAGGTAGTCCAGAGTGCTATCTAACTTCTTGTGTTAGAAAAAAATAGTACAGAATCTAACAATATGAGCCTATGGAATGCCCCCACAGCCTCTTTGCTACAGATAACCTCGGCAAGGTATCTGAGGAACTATAACCCTTAACGTCAGCTGTGAATCTGTGTTCATGAATATGTCAAAACTAAATACGGTTATGGTTTGGAAATAAATAAATCACTATTTGAGTATCTTTTAACTGTTACGTTTAATAAACATTGTCAACTCCCCCCAACCTGTTCACAGAGAGTTCTCTTTGCTTTCCAGAACAGTAACAGCCAACTTCACAATGCAGTTTGCCTCACCCAAGGTGTACAATACGATTAAATAATAGCTTTTGAATCACCTAAAACACTTTCGAGCCCGTGACGGAAAGCCTGACACCGATGCCAGTAACTAACCGAGCACCCATGTACCGAACAGTGCAACTGCTGGAGAAATACCGCCTGCAGTACTTTTAGGCTGGTGCCACACTCCTTCCCTAGCCTGCTTGTTTCTCCTCTCACAGCCCTGTGAATCCTGCCCGTAAACGCTCCGCAGGCCTCCCGCCTCCCAATGGACTCCACCCCAGACTGCCCTCGCCTCCAAGCCGCTGGGTGATCACGCCAGCCCAGGCCAGGACTCCCTTCACTGCCTCACGGGCGGCCCGCGCGAGCAGGAGCGCTCCCGGCGCACACCGAGCTGCCAAACGGCGGCGCCGACACTCGCGTCCCCGCGGCACCACCGGCCCGCGCTCTCCGGTCCCCGGAGCCGCCCCGCCCCGCCTCCCA
>VYZT01000684.1:103810-128993 GCA_013400735.1 Pomatostomus ruficeps | reverse complement strand
CTGCTTAATCCATAAGGTATTAATTTCATCCTACACAATTAGCAGAACACATCTGCAGTAATATCTTTGCCAGGGGAAAATTAAAAGGATCATCAAAGCTAATCCTTAAAACTCTACTGGGTTTTCCATAAACAAGCAGACTTGCACTCTGCACTTAGAAGTAGAGCAATGAGTGTTTTGTGGCAGCTGGTTCCTTACCTTAGTGGTTGCCCCAGCGTAAAGCCTCCGAACTAATAACCTTCCTGCCTGGATTGCCACAGGTGTGAGCTCCAGCTTGTCCTGCAGTATGTCTCCAATAGCATAGATGTATGGCACGTTGGTCTGCTCCTCATCATTGACAGGAATTTTTCCCGTTCTGCAATTGGAATTAACAAGAAAAAAGATCTAAGTGTTCTGCTGGGAAGACTGGAGGTGTAAATAACGTTGCAGGAGTTAGGCCCCCCAGCTTTAAAAGAAAGACCTGTATGTGAAGCATGAGGGAAAGAATTCATATTTACAATCTTACAGTCTTGGGCAGGAATATAAAGTAGGCCAAATTTGACCAAAACTACAAGAATTCACACACTGGATAAGGAAGTAGCCTGAGAAGCTGTGATTCATCTCCTGAATCACTGAGGTGAAGCATAAACCTTCTCTTAAAACACCCTCTACCACCAGCTGAGCTGTGTATGGCAACTTTCAGAAATGACAGGAAGAGACATTCTCCCACTCCACTTCTAGGACAAAACAATTTTTCCACTACTGAAATTTCAGTCCAGTGGCTGAAGCTGTTTATAGAAACTTATCCTTCAGGCTCCTACACAGAGACAGGTCAAGCTGTTACACACTCTACCTAAGGGACAGCCAGCAAGCTTTTTAGCTGTAAGTGCACTGAGCTAATGGAAGTTTTTAATTATTCATATTTCCTACTTCATCAATGAATGAGATACTGCAGTAATCACCACAGGAAACAAATGTAATAGGGAAACCTAATCAGACAGACACAGAAACAGTCACTTGAGAGACCAGTGGCAATTTCCATATTAAAAATCCAACTTCCTCAATTTTGCAATTGTTAACAATTATACAGTTTATGCTAATAACTTTATAGTTAATTCTATTAAGTTAGTAATAGGTGTCCTGACATCAGAAAGATGGGTACTGTTCTACAAGCCAACATGGGTCTGCCAATTTTGAGTCGACCAAAATTTCCACTTATTTGGAATATCACAACTGTTCCCTTTGACAACACCAGTTACTGCATTCATATATAAAAACTCTGCACTGGTCAAGTTCATGGTACCTTGTCTTTTCTCCATTTGGGAAGACCTTTGAGGACCCACATGCCTGGAAGATGTATTAGTTACCAATATCGAAAATGTTACTGATAGCTCCACTCTCTGGTGCAACAACCTCACTACATTAAACATCAAATACTCTTCTACAGAAGACACAGATTGTTTCCAAGGGTTGCTTCAAGGCAAGAAATAAACCCCTCCAAAACCTAAAACACAGCAAGAATTTCACCTGTGAGTTTAAGGAATGCTACTTGAACCTTATCTTTCAAAATAACATATAGTAGCATTTACATTAAAATATAAACAAAACTCTCTGCTCTAAAAGCCTGTATGAACAAACAGGTTTCTGCCCCAAGAGGTGATAAAAGCAAGGAGACAGGAAAAAAAAGGATACAAGGAACAACTGACAGATCCTAGAAAACCCTGTAACTGGAAGAAGCTAAGACAGACTTGTGGAACTAGACAGAACAGAACAGACACTTTTGTCTCCCAGGAAGGAGAAATTGACGTTTCAGCAACAAAAAAGCAAGTGTAGCAGTACTGTGGGAGAAAATGCAGCTATCTGCTATATAGTCTCCCATTCAAGTGTATACAAATGGGACAAATTTTTCCTCAAAGCTTTTGGATGTCTCTGCACCACTACCCTTGTAACAGTACACGGACACAAACTCAGCAGTGAGTGGTACACAGACATCTGTCCTTACTTTTCATTGATATTCACTCCAACTTTGTCTAGACCAATTTTTCGTGTGCACGGATCTCGTCCGACTGCCAGCAACACCTGAAAAACAGCAATGCACATTACTGATTTTTAAAAACTCAGAAGTGCATTTTCCTTTGGTTATTATCTTCAAGGTATACTAGAGATTAGTATTTAAGGCTTGGTCACAGTAAGATGAATACATTTGTTACCCATTGTACATTCTGAGAGTTTGAGACAAGCCATGCTACCATCATGACCCAACAATACCAGGTTTTAATGCTAAGATTAAAAACAGTCAAATAGCTTTCCCTAGAAAAACACCCTAAGAATATTCTAAACAAATCAGTTAGGAACAGATTCTTTATTTCCTTGGAGTTTTATACCCAAGTGTTATCCTGTATCCTTACCAGAGCAGGTGACCTCAAAATGCTCCATAAGGAAAAGGCTCTTTAGAAAGAAACTCATGCTTAAGCAAATAAAAATACCATAAAATAGTATTTGTTTTGATCTGAAAATATAATTTATTTGTATAGGCTCTCAGCCAAGTCATTGTCAAAGAATATTATATTTTGAATATTATTTGTTTTAATGTTTATTCAGACCAGGCCAAATTCTTATCCATCCTATCAATTCTGCTGTCTTAACAAAACAAGTTCCAACTTTTATCACTAGGAAAATTGCTACATGCTTTGTAGTCTTGGACAACTGCCCAGATAACTTTATAATGCTTCTCATATGACAACTAAGAACTGTCCTGAAGGAATCCTGAGATCTCCTTCAAGACTTACAGATGATCAAACACACCAGATCTTCAGAGCTAGAGGTCTTAAAATGCAGCACGCACAGGTCACAGCTTCTGTGACGAGTGGCAGCATTTAAGTGAAAGATGTAACAATAGAAAATCAGAAGTTTCCTTAATGAAGGGATGGTATTGATTTCCTTGCTAAAAAACTTTCACTATTATGGACTAGAAAAAAATCAAATATTACAACCCTGTGTGACAGTTCTGCTGCCATTGTTAAACTTTCTCACACTATTGGCTCCCAGATGCACTGGGGTGTGTGTCCTTTTTATGGGATGACTGACGCACTGGACAGGTAAACAAGGTGACTGACACACCACATTTGCAGTCTGAAGTCCCAGGCTGGCAAAGGCCTGTCTTTATGCATTCTGTGTGGTTCCAAATACTCTATTCACAACATTTTTTTGTCCTTTCAGCACCAAGGCCTATGAAAATGAGTGGTGTGAGGTGTGATGGAAACAGTCAGTCAAACATACAATACCACACCTGCACACTGCAGTTTTACTGGTGTAAGTGTGTAATGACATTTCCTGACTGACTTGCCACAGGGCAATAGCTGTGTTTGTGAAGATGTGTCAACAACAGGTCTTGAGATGACATGTCACTCATTTGTTTAACTCCTGCACAGGCCATTGTTTTGTGCTAACTATAAAATATGCCTTAATTGCTATGAAAGCTATTATAAATCATTACTTATCATTTATTACAAATATCCCACTGGGAAAAAATCCTGCAACTGATTCCACATGACCAAGCTAAACTACACCCCTAAGCTAAGAAACAAGTTTCAAAAGCATGCACATTGATTTGGCATGGCATAATGATTGTGGACTTTGGGGCTTTTTTTCCCCAGGCTAATTACCTGCTGATTATGTGCAATTAGCATCTTGTAATGACTAAAAGAATTTTTAAAAATCTCAGGAGTGGATAAGAACACCCCACCCCAAAAATCTCAACATTAAATGAAAGATTGTTTCACATTCTTCATGCACATAGACAGGACTCACGGTATTGTATTCCCCTTCAATCATTTGGTTCCCCGTTGTGGACTTGGCTGTAACTTTCAATATTCCAGGAGTTCCTTCCTGAACCTGCTCAACCTACAATATTTTGGAGATTGGATAAGGTAAAAAAGAAAAAAAAAAGTTTAATTTCAAGTAAAAGTATACAAATGTGTATTTTTCCCTCCACATATCACTGAGTGTGTTTTAACCATGACCTAAATAAAATTAAACCTTTATTCTAAAGATTCTTCACATTTCTACTTGCGTATTTTAATATGTTGTTTTATGTCCCTGCATTTATTCTTACGACCAACACAACTAAACTTTATTTCTGTTTATAAAAGTGGGCTGATAAGGTTAAGTTCTTGTCCAAGCCCACCAGTTGAGTAGGAAGGAAACTCTTACAAGGCCTGGAAATGCCATCAGACACTTCCTCCAACTGTTGCCATCATTCCTTCCACTCATGCGAAGCCTCTGTCATACAGAGCCCTCAGCAGTACATACAAGAGACATGTAAGTGTGCAACACTTAACATAATTCTGGGAAGTTTTAGTGTTCATCCTACAGAGGAAAAGGTACTTTTCAACAACCACCCCTTGTTCCTACTTCATGTTCAGTATTTAGAGGCAGAAAAAGCAAAGTTTCTGATAAAGTTTTTGTTCCTGTCTTTTTTTAATTTAAAAAAACCAACTCTGCCATACTACCAACCTTAAAGGATCACTGTGCTCAACTGCTCCTGTTCAAAGGCAGCATTACTTATAGTAATTCATCATCTGTCTTCAAACGTCCCAATGAAGGGTTTTAATAAGCACAACATGCATAACTTCAAACATAATGTTTGAAAGAGATGACAAAACCTGCTAAAAACCTATCCAGAAACTTACGTTGAAGAATAGTCTCAACCAGAAACAGGGCCAAATTTTTTATTCCCATTGAAATCAAAGACGTTTCGTGAAGGGATAGGGCAAAATACAAAGAAGTGCATTTTGTGACTGTGGCAATGGACTTCTCATCACAGGATGCCTCTGGAGGAGCCTGCTTGCCATTTAAGTTGGAATGATCTGCTTGTGAAAACAGCTTAGTCCTTTCTCATCCCCCATTGGAGCTCAAAAAAAAGCTATGACTCAAACAAAACCTAGATAATCATCCCTACTTTTCATACAGCATGGGATTTATGCAACAAAACATGCCTAATAACGAAGTTCCTTGAAACATCCGTTTTGACTTCTCACAGCAACTCTCATTCTGTGAGAGAGGCTCAGACTCACAGTGGGATCTGACAAGAGCATTTTTAAAGCTGCTCTTGATACTGTTAAGAGTGGAAATAAACAGCCTTCACTGAATTTAATGTTTTAATCCCCAAAGTGGTAAACTCGGTAGCATGCTGGTTTAACACCAAATTGAAATTTCTTAATACATTATTTTCTATTTCAAAATACTTAAGGACTGTAGTGAAAAAAAGTAACAAAAAATACTGTTAGCACCCTCTGAGATCATTGCTAGGGCAATTTTGCATTAGAAAAGCTCCAGAACTTCTAATCTGGTTTAAATTCAACCTGAATTTGCCTATACATATACCTATAAATGTATGTGACTAGCTGCATGAGTACTCCTACTGAATTCAACAAAAATTGGGCAAGTATTTAAGGACTCTGCCAAGTAAAGGATACAGACAGATATTTCTGAAGCCCATTTACTTTTCTGGACAGTCCACTAATCCTCGGCATAAAAACAGTATTTGCTGGCTGAGAATTTGAGAACTGGCAATGAAAAATGTGACTACTTGTAATGTACTGGACCCTGATCTTAGAGGAAATTATGTAACTGCTTAATTATGGGCCTGCAAGAAGTTTCACAGATTTCAGGACAACTGCTGAATTTAATTATATTCAACATTTGCAGAAGCAGAACGAGCAGCTGTAACATTTTTCCATGCAACATACACTAACCCAACAAATTCTGATAAAAACAGTGAATTTTGTAATCTCCCAGAATTTTAATACTAAAATCAAATTATACCTTTCAATTAATTTTCATGGAGTTAGTTTAAAACAAAAATTAACCCATTCTGTATCACAGCAGATACTGTAATGCAAGTTGAACTTGTGTATTAATTAAAATAATTTAAATCTTACAACATTATGATAGGTATATCCCTATCAATTGCAGTCACTTTGAGCCTACCTTGATTGGCACAAACTCCCTAATAAAGTTGACTCCATGTTCTTTCATATATTCGCCAATTCTGTTTGCCATATCCTGGTCAAATCCTCTTAGGAGAATGGATCTCACCATCACAGTGACATCTAATCCAAGGCCTGCAAGAAATCCTGCACATTCCAAGGCAACATAGGAAGCTCCAATCACCAGGGTTTTCCCTGGACAGTAAGGCAGAGAAAAAAGATCATCACTAGAAAAAAAAAAATAAAAAAGAAGGGGAAAAGGAAAAGAAAGTTAGAGGCAGTTAGAAGACTGTATTGTGCTTTATATTTATCTATTTTTTTCTGTATGAATAGAACTTTAATCCTTTTCCAGCTCACTAAAAAAACCCTGCTTAATCTTTTGGAAGTTCATCTGGAATATGAAAAGAGTATGTGACAGATTAAAAAGTTTTATTTAGGAGTACACATACAAAAAAAAAAGAATATGAAAACTCTGCATCACCACAAAAACGTGGAGGGTGTTTTTAACAGAAATTTAGAACAAATTGTTAAAAAGGTAGGTGGTTATTTCCCCTCTGAATCTTGCTTTGAATATTTTGCTGCAAATTTTAGCTCCTGAGAACTGAAAGAGGAAGGGGTTCAGATTTAAGATAAAATACCACCATCACTTTGAAGACTTATCCTTTTGCTAAAGCATTATACACAGTGCCAGATATACATAGACAACAAACCACATTAATTCAAACCACATTAATTCAAACCACAGTAACAGGCAAAGATAGAAGTCCAAAATAATGGAAAAAGTGTTCCTTTGCCTGCTTTTCATTTCTTTCAACTGCTTCATCGAGCTACATCAGTTCTACCACACTTTGGATCTAGACTATAAAACCAGGGCTTCTCCACAAAGCCAGGACTCATGGAGGCACCACACTTACTCAGCAGACACTTCAGAGTTTGGCAATACAATTCTCCAAAGATTTAAATCTAAAGCAAGTGTGCCTTTGTCAGAGTGGTGGAATAAAATGTGATTGTGCAATTAAAGGCTGTAGCATAGCTCCTTTACCCCAAGGAACTCAGCAAAGATTACACAGACAGCCTCAATCTGTCTGTGATAGTCTTTAACTCTGGAATTCCTTCACCTTGAAGTTACTTTACAAGTTGTATCACCTGTTATCTTTAATTTCATTACTACTTATTAGAAGGGAAACATACCGCATAGTGTTTTGGTTTCAGAGGGATTGTGCCAGTTATTTATTTCACTGTTATAGGTTTGCCAGCCTATAATTCCAACCTCTGTTTCTACATCAAGTAACTTAAAAGTTACTCTGATATGAAAACACATTTTATCTGTGTATAACATTTTTGTTTGGCATTAGCAATTAACTAGACACTTGAAACCAGTTCTCTCAAAAGCTGAATTATCTTCACTGAGTAGGTGGGAAAAAAAATTGTGCTGAGTTTCAAGACTGCCCCAATGCACGAAGACAGATTTCCACCAACTTTGTAGCATCAATTGCTATGCTGCTCCCACTTGTCCTGGTATCTGAGTATGGAGGTTTCTTCCAAGTAGACTGTGCTCCTCAGTATGGGGAAGCATGTACACACAAGGAATGACTTCCTACTGCTCCCTGGTTTTACCTGCTAATGCAGTATTCCCTGTCTCCAGGTATACCCAGGTAGCGTGGTCGTTCCCCAGTGGCAATGATAAATCTCTCAGCCGTGTACAGCTTCTCAACTCCTTTTTTGTTTGTTGCCTGTAGACAAAGCGTTAGTGCAAAGTGAGTGTTTTACAGTCCCACTGTAGGAAAAATTATTCTATTTGAAAAGCACCTCTATTTAGAAATCACTACAAGAAGACACAGCAAACAATGGTTATGGAGTACCTTAATTGTATGTGGCCCAACAAATTCTCCGTATGCATTCTCATACGTGACCTTGGTATCTCTCAGCGCAACCCGATATCCCCAGTTCAGCGAACCAATGTAATTCTGAACAGACTCTGTCATAGTCATCCAGTTGTGTTTGACTGTCAGAAACACAAGAGGAAAGTTCATCTTTTAGTCTGAGTTTTTCTTTTTCCATAGTGAAACTTGTATTCTCAAACAGATCCTTTTCATGGCCCAGCCTTACTGGGTTTGTCTTACTCCTGTTTGATTTCAGGGTAAATCTACTGAAATTCAAACAATTGCATCAGCATAGACAACATGAGAGGTCAACAGGTATGACTTAAAACATTGAAAATTAAGACTCACTGCATTATTGACAGGTTTATATTGACAGATGCTGTGAGAAGGTGGCATTGCTCAATAAAAAAAGACAATGCAACTCTGAGAGGTGCCTCTGCATGCTCCCCACTACATGATTGCAGCCTAAATAAATCATAATCCTATAACCATGCATATTAGAGCTAATGAAAATAAACTCTGTCTTCTTACATAGTAGTGACAGACACTTAGGGAAAGGAAATTCTTGTTTGCAACTATAAGAAGTTTCTGCTGGACAGCATTCTGGGGTATTCCCTTAGATGGTGTGGTGCATTCAGAAATAGAGCAGTACCTTATTGCTTTTATTCGCACAACAGTCTCATCAATTACTAACATGATCAGCAGCTATTAATAAACAGATTAATTATGGAGGCAATAAGCCCCATGGCTTTAGACTTGAAAAGTGCTTCAATTTACATGTAATCTCTCCAAAGTCGCCTCACATTGTTAAAGCCAGCACATGCTGCAGCGCAACAAGCACCTGATTATGAGAACCACCTCAAGATTTTCAGTGCAAATGACAAAACTGACAAAAGTGTCCTTCTTTACCTTCTTCTGTAAACTGCCATCCAAATTTGCGTGAATCTTGCAAGGCTTGTCCCAGTAAAGCTGCCTGGTGCATCAATTTTTTTGGTATACAGCCCACATTTACACACGTTCCTCCAAGACCTGAGAGAAAGGAACAGAATGTGGTTTTCACGTCAGTGTGGCAGATTTCAAACATGAGAATAAGAGTCTCTGAGTAAAACTCCTTTATAACAGGATTGCAATGAAGAGAAATTTACCCCATGAGCTTCCTTGAGGCGTAGGCATGACAAAGTCCAGCACCATCACTTTCTTTTCATATTTGGCAGCCTCCTGCAAAACAAATTAAATAAGACACATATCTAAATATTAGAGGTTCAATTTGGAGCGGAAGATAACATCATGCATTGCTGAAAAGCTTTGTGACTTTTAATTAAGTAACAATGAATGATTTGCAAGATGGTCATTAATCTTCTGAATTCATCTGTGCATTCAGTAGGAAAAAGAAGATAATAGGGAAAAAAAAGCATCCATCCTGCTACACAACAGCATGGCACCAGCTGATACACAGGAGACTCAGTGAGTCCAACCTCCTCGTCACTCCTCCATCGTGTCACTTTGTTCAGACTATTTCCCAACATGCCCATTTTCTTTTAACACACTTAGCAAATTCCTAATTAATTCAGTTTTCCCTTCAAGGATGGTTTGTCCAACATTTGTTTGAAACCACGTTAGACAATGACATAAGCAGTCACATGGCCAAGCATGACAACTTTAACGACTCTATGATTCTGTATTTCCCCTAAGAAGTTTCATTAGCAAATCTACAATTAATACCTGTAAATGGTACTGAGAACTATACACTAATTTCAT
Source organism: Pomatostomus ruficeps (assembly GCA_013400735.1). NCBI lineage: Eukaryota > Metazoa > Chordata > Aves > Passeriformes > Timaliidae > Pomatostomus > Pomatostomus ruficeps. The sequence continues at coordinate 119,383 of VYZT01000684.1, read as the reverse complement.
TGCTCCCTTTGTGTTTTTTAAGAAAAAGGCAAAATATGACAGCAGTAACTGCTACCATGGAAAATCACTTAGGGAAGCACCATGTAGCTGAGAAACAACAATGACAGATTCCTCCCATGAGATGCAACAAAATAATTTTGCTACTTGGAGTAGCCACAACTATGCTGGCATCAGATGATGAGTTCTTAGACATGTAGGCAGTAACAACTACAGACACAGGATATTACTCTAAGACCTTGGGTTTGGTTTGGGAGGAGCTGGACAGCCTTCAGCATTCTATTACCAGTAATACTTGCTAATCCGAATAGCTGACAATCAGAATTTCAATTTTAAATGTATCTTACTTCATGCAAAATGCAAATCACACTTCAAACAACGCAGGCTATAGACACCTTCAGAAAATATTGCTGTCCTGGATTTCCACTTCCAATAAAGGTGTAAGTTGACCAAGAAGCTAATTCCTATCCATTAGCAGCGCCTCTGAGAAAGGTGCTTAGGGACTGAGACGTGTCATTAAAGCTCCTTTATAATGACAGCTCTTAAACACTGCTCCGAAGAGCCTGACTGGGGCTAGCTAAGGAGAATTAAGGGATTCTCAATCTGCACTCAGTTACACACTCACATAACAAGGCGCAGCATTGCACTGCCGTCTCAGCAGAGATCACACATAGATGGAACCACTTCTGCTGAGGGATTTGCCCACAGCCACAAACCTGCCCTGCAGGCTCTCAGACCTTACCAGGGCTCAGTGCAGGGCTGCAGGAACACAGCAAGGCTGCTCAGGGCTGGGGCTGTTCTGTGTGAATGGAGAACAGGGGCCTGGCATCGGTCTGAGCCTGCAGCTGGGTTGTACCCAGTCAGCCTGGCAGCGTTAGCCCTTGCTGTGGAGACATGCCCCCCAGAGTAAGAAGCTCTGGGCATAATGTAGAGAGGAAGATGTGCACACAGAGGTGCATATGTCAGAGTGAAAAGCACACATTTAACCAATCTAGTTAAACTGCTGCAAATCTGAGGGCAGATACCTAAGAACTGTTAGTTGATTCATTAAAACACATTGAACAATCTAAGTAAAAGTCAGAAGTTTATGTGTGTAAAACAGTTTCACTTCAACTGTATGAAACTGATTTGAAATACACACATTAATACTGATAGTGATGTTGACTTTATTGATCTACCATCTTCTGCTCTACTCTACAATCAGCGGAGAACACTAAGAATCAATATACTTTACACACTGAGCTGAAGGAATAAGGCCTTTTATCTTTCCACTGCACACCTTTTCTCTCCTACAACTGAAAAATGATGCAATAAACACCACTGCTACAGCTTCCCAACATAGCACATGTATACAACAAAGCAGTTAGTCTCCTTACGGAAACTTCAACAGCTGGCTTCTTACCAGTGCAAACTCTTTTTGCATTACTGCAAACTCTGCTTTACTCTTGTTACTCTCTCCCATCCCACAACATCTCCATCCTCTGAAAATCAGTGTTTGCTTCTCTTTGTGGTTCTCAGAATTTTCATAGATCTTACTTTCAACCCTCAATCCTACACCATGACAATGGTGCCCCTTCTGATAGGAAAGCAGTGAACTACCAAAATAGACTATAGACCTATCACTCATCATTCTGCCCTGCACATTTCCATTTTAAGAGAAGTACTTCTAAGGGACCAGGGTTCACTGTGAATCCAATGCTATGCTAAAATATTTTCTCCTTATTTTCTTTCACTCCGCAATGACCTCCTCCACTTCTTGAGAACAAAAGAAATACCCTCTGACTGAAGGAATAATCCAGCTCCAGGTCTTGAGCAACAAAGTAGTTTTATTTATAGGAATACTCAATTCACTTCTAAATAGTTAATCCTACCACAGACAGAAGAGACACAACGTGCCTGACTACTGATGTAACAGAGAGCTACTGATGTATATTAAATTTCAGCAAGTTTAAAATATTTGAGATAATGACAGCTCTAAGAGCTGGTATATTTTGTACCACAGTGGATTCTTTTAATTAATTCAAGATATGCTTCTAATAGCAATATCCTAACGAAACCCCATGATTTATCTGGCAGGAAATACCAGACCCTAGAAATGAAGGGTGAGACCATAGCTCTGCTTAAGTATAGGCAAAATCTCCATTTACGCAACTATGTAAGCTCAAAAATCAGACTCTCCCCCATTGCCAAGAATTAAAACAAGATACACAACTACATGTGAAAAGATAGTACTTTATATAAAAGTAGATACCTCCTGATGTTAATTTTGAATAGTTCTGAAAACCTTTTCATTCATGAGTTGAGCTTAAATTCAACTACTAACAAACACTATTAAGATATCTACCTGCTGTTTTCCAGCAGCATCTTCTCCCATTATTGGGGACCAAGTTTCATTCTAGTCAGGAGTATTAAGGAATATTAAGAAGTATATCATGCTTTCCTTCTTCAGAACATAAAGAAAAGAATATTGTATAATTGGCACTAACCTCCAAAGAAATTTCCCTGATCAGGCAGAAGTGTTGTGCCTCTATAGTGTTAAAGATACCCAAATCCAAGACACTGAGGATGTCACCCACCTACGTAGAAGGAAAGTGTAAGTCTGTATTTCCCCCTCATACCTTGGCAGCTGCCAGACCTCCTGAGCCCCCGCCAATGACAATGAGATCATAGTCGTAGGAATCCGTCACCGGCGCAAGCCCATTCATTTCCATTGTTTTCTGAGGATTGTCTTCTTCCTTATGTGTCTGAACAGAGAAAACAAAAATATTAGGGAATATTGAAACATTATCCACAATATTAAAAAATTAGTATTTTCAGCAGCAAATATTGTGATAAGGGAACATAATTACATCTGAATTTTTTGAGCTCTGCTTTTAATTAGCTTTAAATTTCATCTTCCTAATCCATTTGTGAAAAGCTCTGTACCTGTCAGATACTGAACTATTAATTTTCTTGTTCGTTGGAGCACTGGGCTTCCTTGCAGAGCTTAGTTTTCCACAAAAAGGCAACTCTAGTGCCTCCTCATACTGTACTCCAGGATGAGATACATAACTGCTGACACAAGCATTCCATTTATTTATTTTATTCTTTTCATCTGTCCTTTCCTACTTAGTGTTTTTCCCCTCCTCCCGCATACATTTGTAGCAAAATACAACAATCCTAAACGACGCTGTACTAATCCCCAATAATTACCAGCCTTACCAATGGAATGAACAGAACTGAATGAAGAAAACCATTTCTGAAAACTACATTTTTGTAATATGCCAGTGTTTATCAACAAAAGATTTTTTTTAAAGTCACAACTACTACCACAGAAAAACTACCCATGAGTCCTAAAATGCATTTTGACAGCTTATGCCACAAAGAACATACCATTGTCTTCATTTACACTTCTTAAAATGAGCCTTCATACTTCATTTGTGAAACTCCAATTTATGAGGGCTTCAGACCTTCAAGCCTTTAGAGTTGTGGCAAAATTCTCAATGCCTCTCAAATTGCAGGACAAGATCCAGAGTGAGTAAAAATCATATTCCTCTGATGTAAATCAGTGAGCATCAACTACAGTTATGAAAAAACTTTTAAGACCAAACCCATAAATTAAGAAACCCATACTTTGCCACTTTACAAATACGTGTTTCTGTCTGCCTAGCTTGGTAGGATTTGATTCAGTACTACTGGAATAGCTGTGGCAAATCAAAGGAAAGAAAAGAGCCCAAAGAAGTTTCCATTGTCTTTTCATCTTAATTTTGTTTTGCATTAAACAGACCTTTGTACTCAACCCACTCTACTGTTGCCTTCTTCTGAGGTTATTCCTCCTCTGCCGCCTTCCTCTGAGGTTTGATTAGTCCCTCTCTATAACTATGTCTACCCTACTGACTGCTTCCAGCACAGCCATCCCACTGACAAAAACCCCTGACCCCTCAGACAAATTACACAGCAATGTCAGCAGAAATTCAGGCTGTGTATCTGCCTGCAGAAAGTTAAGAAAGTGTTTCATAACCCCCGGCAGCATGTTAAAAGCAGAAAGAAAACCTAGAAAACACCTGAGGCCACTGTGAAGACAACCAGAAAGACCTCATTCTTCTTCCTCTTCTCCTCTTGTTCCACCACCCCACCACACAACCCTACCACTGAATCTACTTTGTGCTTGGTTCCCTTTTTTCTATTTTTCTAGCATAGCCATTATCCAGGATCAAACTTTCTACCACAGTCAGAACAAAGGGGTGTGTATTGCACTGTGATATGCAGCTTCACTTCATTTGTATTTAGAGGTGTAGAATCAGAGAAAGGGTGCTGTTCTTTTCCAAAGCACATCTTCTGCTTTGCTTAGTGGAAACAGGATGGTGTGAAGCATAAGGGCAGACTAACTCCCCTACAGCCATCAGATCCAACTACTGAGAATGGTATCTTTATGATGCATAGAAAGAAACCACACCAACTACTCATTTCCTTAGATCACTACTCATATCATGCTACTTTTTTTTCCTCCTTTTAAGAAAAATGCTTTATGATTTCACTTGGATTAAGAAACTTCAGTTTTTATTTCCTACTGTTTGGTTCATTTTTCATTCATTCTTCACAGTAACTCTTTATGAAAACATATTAAAAGTTTAGATTAGACAAAGTAGATTATAACCTCCTCTCTTCCTCCCAGAACCCTGCTCCAAAGTAGCCAGGCTCTTGACAAGCTCTGCATCCCATTTACTGGGGGAACTTCTTCATGATCATGATCCCATCCTGAGAACTGATCTCCTCCACTCTTCATCCACAAGTTTCACAGAAAAGTCTACATTCTGATTATTTTTCAACATTAAAACTGAATTATAGACTTTGAAATCTATTTCCCCATACCTTTAAAGTTCTCTCATGATCTCCTATTTGCTTCTCCCGTACAGAAACAACTGGCTGGGAAGTTTCTGCCGCTGCTTTGCGTTGCCCTTCCCGCAGCTTCGGGGCTCCTCCTGTGAAATAAGGGATAAAATAACAGAGTGTCTGGAGAGACGTCCTTTATGAAGGCTGTGCTCCTCGAGAGGAACTGTCCGGGGGAGTGGCCTGGTGGCTTCATCGCTTCCTCATCTGTGCCATGCTTGTCCCAGGGCAGCGTTTCCTAGGGTGACTCATGACTCATTTGCAACGTTAGGATGACTTGCGATATTTTTCTGTTGAATAAAATCCCATGCGAGAGTTGGCTGAGATTTCAGTACTTTTCGCCAATCTAACAATATGCTTGGATCAAAGCAAGGAAATCAGATTTCCTGTGGCTAAGCCTGAAACTTCAGTCTTAAAGGAAAGTGGTGATTTTTAGCTTTCTTGCCCAGAAAGTGACATTTAAAATCTCATACCTTTTAAACTGAATTAAAAGTTTTTAGTTTTCTCCTGCAATTAGTTGCCTGGAAACTTCTTTCAGCTCAATGTATTGATAAATATATTCAAAAGGCTGGAAAAGATCAGTTTTCCCACTGGTCATAACTGATCTTATATATATGTATATGTATCTCCAATATAAAAGTTTAAGTATTTTAGTGAAAAGAAAAAAAAACATATTTACACATGGTGAAACTTTCTACAATGTGGCACTGAAAAAGAAAAAAGTGGAAAATCTAAAAGTTGATTGGAAACCATTATCAGCTCTGCCTTCCTCCACATAGCTCTGAATTATGTTATGCTTCATTTCCAATAAATGGGTCAGCACACAGTTGTTTGTACTTAATCACATACATACTTTGCACTGTACAACCAGTATTAATTAGCAAACCCTGACATGTGGCCATACTTAGAGCAACAGCCATACTGAATGCTACGTATACATTCCTTGGGCACCGAGCCCACAAACCGGAGACACATTCACACACACACAAATGAAAAAAGGCAGTCATTGAAAACTGGTCTGTAATCTTGTCACCTCTGACTTCTTCTCTGAGACTTGGTGCTAAAATTCCTATGTCACAAAGGTATTGGGAACAGTCATTTGGTGATAGTGGTAAAGGGGTTTAAAGATAAGTATTGTTATGCAACAGCTAACAGTAAAATTAGTGACGGATAATACTTTTCCTATTCTAGTTGGGGAACATACACATGTAAAAAAAGAAAAGCCAAGAACACAGGTTTTGAACAAACTTCACAAAGGATAATTTCACAACCTTCCCAAAGGATAATTTTTTGCTTCACTGTATTATATTAAAGCTACAGTCCTGTGTGTACCTGAAGCAACTGAAGGAGTATTTTATTCCTGCAAGTTTGAACAATCTCAGGAATGTTTACCTAAAACAGCATCTTCAGTGAGATAAAAATCTAGTCATGAGACAATACAGGCACTTACATAGATATCTCTAATTATTTTCAGGTAGATCTGTGCCAGAGGTGCCAAGTTTTAGCAACAGCCTCAAAACCCAAAGGCAACCATAGCCCCTGGCAGAGAGCTGAAAGAGTTTGTATGTTGGCTGGCTCTGCAGCTGAGGGCCTCTCCCTTGTTGGCTTGGGCAACCTGCCACAAGCAGGATGACAAAGCAGAAAGTGTTCTGTGTGTCAGCAGCTTGCTCTCCATAAAATTCCATCCATTAACAGAAACTGCAATAACCTACAGTCCTGGTGAATAATCAATACTTTCCAAAAGTGAATCAGCAGACAGCTTTCTGCAGAGTGAGACTGCTAAAGAGAACCTGAATCATGGATCTGCTCTGGATAACCCTCAAACATGCAGTGAGGATGACTCTCTCTGCCTGGTAGGTATCAGCATTACTTCAGCAAGTCTTTAGCAATTCACAGTCACTGCAGGAAAGCCCAGTGAGGCTCTTGCCCTGCACTGCCACCGTCTTTTGGTTTTGTTAATCCCAGTCTAGGAGGTGGTGGCTGTTGAGTGGCACCTTCCCTATGACCTGCCACGTGCTCCTTGACATGGGGTGAATCAATCTAACCAATCAATACTACAAAAGGGGACAAGTCTATTCTCTTCCACCACACTGGGGTTTTTTTTCTTCTTGGCATCTGCATACTTGGCACCAGTTCTGGCAGACATCAGACCTGTGCATGAGCTAAAGCAACTCATTAGCCTAGGAGAAAACTAACTCAGGAAAAGAAAAGCTGGGGACAGCTTCCCACCAGTCTAACAAGCTCAGCCAGCTCGAGGAACAATCCTTGAGCACCACAGCTGGTGCCAGGATGAAGGCATTACAAGACCAGTAAAGAGTAAGAGGAGGCACCAAGACCTCCTTCTGGTAGTGGCAAAACTGCCAGTTTTGCTCAGAATTTGTTAAACCAGAAAAAACCCCACTTTTAAAGCCTTGCTTCTTAAGCAGAGACAGAAAATTACAGTGAAACAACTACAGTATTTTCGGTCCATATCCTTCCTTATTGGGAGTGAGCTTCTTCACAAGCCAAAGTCCTCCCTGGCACTGAGGCCTCTGAACTTTTGACTGTTGTGTTACTCCTGTCTGGGGTGAAAAGAGGGCACAACTGGTTTCAGAAGGCTTTGATCAGGTGGGAATAAGACCAGCCCAACCCAACAGCCCGGACCAGCTTTGTAAGCAGAACTGCTCCAGGATAAGAATTGCCTTACTCTGTGAAAGCAATCCAGTGATCCCAGCAGGTACAGAGGCAGGACATGGGCACCCATGGAAAGCACTTGCCCCTCAGCTACTCACTTTGAAGGTCTAGAAGTGGCACTTCAAGACAAAAAGTCCCCACTGATTTACCTAGATTTTCTATATCACAGAGAAGAACATTACCAACAAGAACGAACTTCACATTTCTGGCAAACTATAATTTAAAAAATAGTTGTCTCTACTCCAGGAGTTTAGAAGACGCCTCTATAAATTTGTAACATTTCTGAGCAAGTATGTAACTTGCTTTACAGCCCTGTCTTCGGGCATTTGGGAAGTACAGGCTATTTCAGATGACAATGAACATTTACCTTACGTCCAAGTGAACACCTTAGGCAGAGAAATCTTTCCTTCTTCTAAATTTGCTCATTTCCGCACTATCCTCGTAGGTCACTACCTCCCCTGTTGCACAAACTCAAACATTTGGTAGTGACGGCAACAGAGCCATTACATCATTCAGATTACCAGGGAAAAACCCCAAGCCTCTAAAATACACACCTCCAGCCTGGATCATATCACAAACGCACACTGAGAGGCTGCCTTGCAATCAGTTGAACTGACAAAACTGAGAGGAAATGGAAGTCTGCATCTTTGTTGGCATGGTGTCATTTGCTTTACCTATTACATTGTCTTTGTCCTAACCATGAGTTTTCTCACTTTCACTCTTCCAATTTTCTCCCCATCCTGCCACGGAGGAGTGAGTGGGCCTGAGCTGCCAGCTGGGTTCTCAAATCCAAAATCCACCAAGCTTTAAGACTTGACAAGCAAAAGAGTAAAGTGCGATTTCCTAAGAAATCAGAAGTTCTCCAAACTATGTTATTGCTTACATTTATCCAGTGTGTTGCTGCAAAGCCTTTTAGTTTTAATTGTATTCTTGTTAATGCCCTTTTCACATCTAAGAGCTTAAAACTCTTTCCATTTAAATAAGGTATTGCTTGAATGGGATAAACATCAAAGCATAATGTGGAATAACTGAACTTTGTAGCTAGTTGAAGCGAGGGTTCTACTTCGTCAGATTTCTGTTAGCAGAGTCCTGACAGTGTACATACTATTACTCCAAAACACCTATGTCCTTCATGGCAATATAAATTCTTTGTTTTTACCACAACTATTTGAGTATAAAAAGCATTGGAAGTAAATTTCACAAGTGGCAAAGCATATGGAACTTTCTTCTGGGAACCTTCCAACCTAACTGTTGAGTTCTCTAAGCCAGAGGAGAAAAAAATCCTCATCATTCTCAGCCAAACAAATGCAGTTAATTTATGAAAAAGGCAGAAAACAGCAGAAGCCCCACAGCACAGTATTCTCAAAGGACAGTAAAAATCTACTGACAACTGTTAATCTAACCTCTGCATAGCAGGACAGGAATTACAAAACCATTATAAAGCAAAGAAGAAACACTTACAGAAGATTCACGAATGCCAGATCAAACAAAAGACAAACTTTCAAGTGACATCCATCTGAGGGCCTGAATCAGTGTTCTCTATACACAGTGGGAAAGTTCCCACTCAAAAAAAGGCATTAAGTGACAAAATTCACCCTTTCATCTTAATTTTCCAATGAACATCTGGGGACTGACTCAACAACATCTTCCAACTCAACAGATCTTCCAATTTGCTTTCCACTCAAGATAGGTGAGCACTGTGTTTGGAGGGCTGCAATCCACCACCTTTGTGCCCAAGAAGAACATAGGGCAAGAAACTCAACACTCAAACACCTCGTTCTCTAACAATCAGCCACTCAAATTTACAACCTGTCCCATCCAGTTAGTCTGAAAAAAGGGGTTCTGAAACTGGTCTCAGCTTCTAGTTCCTAGCAAAAGAAGTAATTCCTACTTCCAGGAATTTGTTTTCCTCTTGCTTTTCTAAGTATTCATGCAGCTACCACAAAGTCCAACTGCTTTATGAAAAAGTATTTTACTTTAGGGATTTCAACAGGGACTTCATTATACTCCTTGGTTTGTTATGAAAAGTCCTACAAGACATGTTTCTGCCGTAATAATTACAGAACTTTAAATCCCACTCCAACAAGACCTGGGCTTCCTCACAGACTTTCCTAGTAGTGCTCTCATCCACAGAAGTTCCTCAGCAGTATCAGACTTGACCATGAAAGCCTTCAGCCATTCCTCATTTCTTATGTAATTGTTTACAGTAAACCATACAGGAATTAGCCAGGTTGCTCTAATTAGCATTAATAGGGATGTTTTCTGTGAGCATAACATCACTTTGTGACCTCAAGTATTTCTAGAATATCTACAATACAAACTCTGTTGGGTTTAACAAAACAAGCTGTACAAATTTAACAAAAGTAAATTTCAGATTCTCTCTTCCTCAGTAAAAGGCAGCCAATCTTAAATTAATTATGTATCTTCGACCACTTTCATCTTCCATTTTATTTCATTGTGAACTAAATTAAGTAGGTTATGAAAAACTTAATATAAAACTCGTCTGCCTCTGGAATTGTGGTAAAAGCTACAATATATCATATAAAGATTTATATGCAATCTTTATGGAAAATACCATCTTACAATACCAGTAATTTGAACACAGATTTTTGTCTATTTCCTTCAAAAGTCACCGCTGCTTCGGGATTTACCCACATTAGTTAATGCTTTGTCTAATCTAAATCAAAACAAAGGAAGCTGAGTTCTGGTACAACTACCTGTAAGTGTATCATGCTCACAGTGCCATCCATACTGGCTCACCCTTTATTTGGGATGACCTGAAAAAACTGAGCTTCCTGACTTTTCTTCTTTAAATTCCTGCAGCCAACACAAACCTGTGATTCCTACAAACTGTGATTAATACTCTCATACTACCCTTTTTTTTTCCCCTGGTCAGTAAATAAACAACTCTGTGACACAAGGAGGAAGCATCACCAGCCTCACTTGAATAAGTGTAGCACCTCAGGCCAGAGTGGTAAAATAGTACTCAGCAGGGATGGAACAGGATGTCCAGATGCCAGTGTCATTCCTTAGTCCCTACTGCCATGGGCCATGCCTCTATTGTTTCTACCACAACTAAAGCCATTTATTCAATCCCACACATTTCTTTGTAATCAGGCTTGCATTTGAGTCATAGAGAACATTAAAAAATGGTGGAAAACAATTCACACACATCAGGTTTTTTGTCAAACAACGCGGCATTAAAACTCAACATGGTTAAAGGAAAACAAGCTCTTTGTAGGTAATCTTCCAGAAAGGGCATGAAGTTTAAGGCAAATACAACACCATGGAAAGTAGTTGGGTACTTGGCTCAGAAACCTATGGGGTTTTTTCCCCCAAACGTGGGGCTTTTTTAAGAGACGAGGGAGAAAACCCACATATTTTAATCCAGAATAATCAAAGTTCCTTGTCTTTGAAAAACAAAAGGACTTGAGTGGAACGATTTAATCCTGCTTGTAGCAGCCCAGCAAACAACGATGCAGCATTTCTGCAAGGTGAGGGAAGCAGCACAGCCTAACAGGGTACTCACTGCCCTCTGACCTCTCCTGCCACCAAACCGATCCGACAAACCAACCCCATGCACACGGCCCTGATAAAGGTCTGACCAGAAACGGCTGTGAAGGGTGGGTCGAAAACAACAAACACCTTACACCTGTGAGCCAGAACTACCGAGAAGTGCTTGCTTTGTGTCAGGCTATGCAAACAGATGAGAAGATAAGGAAGTTAAGAGTTTCCTTCCCACCATGCTGGGGATGCAATGCCAGGACACAGGAGAGGTGACCATGTCAAACAGCATTTTCTTCCCTGAGCATCTGACTCAACAAGCAAAACAGGTGACTTTGTTTGAATAGAAGATAAAATGAGATGATATCTCTGTTCACTTGGTAAAACCAGTTCATTAGCAGATTCCTAAGAAAAGCTAGGACTACACTAGAGTAAGCCACTGTTATTTTCTATGGAAATAAAAGTATTTGCATACTTTACTTACTTCCTCTCTTTGCATTTGTATCTCTTTTGTGCAAATGACAGTGCTGGGTCAGATAGGGTTGTAACAGTCAAAAATTATGGGCGGTCACACCATTTCCTAGGGCGTCCCATAAATGAATCCCATTACATACTCAAGACTACAAGGCACAAAGAGTACACACAGGAAAGGCTAAAGAAAGCAACAGCTGTGAACTTCGTGGAAGAAAAACAGAAGGTAAAACCAAACTGAAGATAAGGAAAAAGGGCATTAGATATAAACAGGCAAGTTAGGGGATGATTCTGCAAGGATGACCTACAATCTGACACCACATTCAAAAAAGGAAGTTACTTAAAAGTATGAAAAAGTTACTTACAAGTATGAAAAATGAACAAGCAATGGAAAAAAACTTTAAAGGAAATACATGAGCTGAGCTATAAACTGGAAGGCAGCTGCATGACATCAGGCAGGTATCAAAAACCTCATATGAAAAACAGGGGAGGCATTGTAGATAAAACATTCTCAAGAGATAGCAGTGGTAAAGAAAATGGGGAATAAGTTACCAATTCAGTATATTAAGTAAGCCACAGTGCACAATTTTATCTGGTATTTGGTTTGTTTTCTACAAGCACAATCAAAACAATAACAAGACACCCTAACAAACGGTGGCTGAGATGGGCTTAATGGAGGAACTACCTTCAGACATTAACAAGCAGTGGAGTTTTATCTCCAAAGTTTTTAAAATATAGAAACCATAAAAAAGGACTGGAAAAAAAGAGATTAATACCATACACTGTTGAGGGCCAAGCACCATTTCTGTTCACAGCAGAAATCAAGGGGATGGCATAATTATCCACAAGGGCAGAGGAGGTACATGGGCATCCATTAGGCCACATCCAGGATTTGAGTCCACTCTACTTTTCTGCAGAGTGCTATGACACATCTGTTATTGTCACCTGAGCAACTTCCATGCAAATTATACGGTCAACACATTTCCAGGAAATACTGAAAAAGTAAAAATATTTGGGGCCTCATTACTCAGACACTCACCACATGTAAATGTCAACACAATTTAATCATCACTGCTGTTTGTACTCCAGCACAGAACTAGGACCACCACCCTGTTACTCCATCTCAAGGTCATGCTGCACTCAGAGGCTCTCATATTAGCACTAAAAATGAGGAGCAATTATGTTAAAACTACTCTATTAACAGACTTTGTAGAATCCAACCCAAATTTCATTCCCAGTCTACTTTCCGGGCTCACCAGTGAGCGTGCCCTGAGTGTCCAGTCCTGAAAGACGCTGAGCAGCTTCAACGTTCATCACAGCCAAACCAAACTAAAATACGCCACTCATAATATTCAACTATGATGGTCTGGGATGAAAAAAAGCAGCACTTGATGTTATAACAAGGTAGAGTCCCACAGAAACAAACAATATATTTTATAAAGCAGAAGTTGCAACCCAGGCTATCTCTATTCTGAGATGTCTAAGTTTAGTCCCTTATTGTACTGCTTTGAATTTTGCCCTTAATCCTTTCTGCAGTAAAATGCCTGTTTATAAGACAGGAAACTACAGAAGTAAGTGTGGAGATAAATTAACAAAAAATCAGGAAAAGCACTCTCTTCTGAGTTACTTCCAATTTTCATACCTTTAGACTCACAAAATGTCATAAATATTGCACGTGCAAAATGCAATTGTTGAAGTAAACTGAATGCTATTTGAGGATTGAGAATAACCTTTTTGAAAGCACAAACTAAGGACAAGGGAATGTATTTAAGAGCTTTGTTATGCAAACTATATATAAGCACCTAATTTTAACATTTTTACTTTTTCCTGTGCTAGGTACCATTTTTCTTGCCAGTTTTGCTCACTGCCAGCTTCCTACTATTTATATTTTTAAACATTTTTAGCTCTAACAGTGAATTAATAACTGAATTTTTTATTGGCATTGATAAAAAGATGGAAGGGTGGAAAAAATCCAGAGAACAAATATGAAATTCTTACAGCTATCAACAGCCCAATTTCTTTCTCTTACTACACACATAAGTTTAAATATACTTTGTCCAAGGGATGTATATAGATATTAAAACAACTCTACTGCTTGGTATGACCAACTATAGAAAGGGGTTAATTCTACATTGTTCGTGTTTTCAAATCAGTTAAACAGTAATTAGCTTATCTGGATAATAGTAATTAGCTTATTTGGATAATACTTCCATTTTAATGTAAATTATGTATCTCTATCCAAATTTCTGTAATTTTATTTTGCTTTAATCTCCTATTTAAATTCTTCAATAGCACCCACAACTCCCCTCATCTCTTGTCCTTGGTGGACACTAAAAACTTTGATGTGTTCCTTTGGGAAATGAACATTACATTTCAGGTAATAATTTACTCATATGCAACTATCCCAGAAGCAAAGGTGCCTTGATGCTGAAATATAAACCTTCTCTCACAGTTTAAACCAGCCTTTCTGGAGAATTACTTTAAGATATTTCCAGAGCTGTAGAATAGGCAACGGGGAGTAGTAATGTCTTAAATTGAAAAACCAAAGATAGAGCAGAGCATATAAACCAAAGCCCAAACAACATGTTCTTCTAAGTCATTCAGCCTAAATGAGTCAGCTTCTCAAGGCTGAAAAAGCTCATTGAGATGCAGGTTTCATGTCTGAGTTTATGCCAGCAGATATATTATTGGCCAGAGGAACCAGGTTTGGGTATAACACCATAGCAGCTCTCTCTGCCCCAGACTCTGTGCTACCACACCTGCACAGCTTTCAGTATCTCATTTAAAACTAAATTAGGTACTTCCAAATCATAACATGGTAGTGGCAAGCATTAGGCGAGCGAACTGGTGTCAGGCCACAGCACCGTCCTGAAAGTACAAGGACAACTGGACTCTCTAGACAGTGGTTTGAGAGTTTCTTCTATTCTTTCTTCCCCATTCCTTCCTCTTAGGATCAAGGAACATCCAGTGCTTCCAATGCTGAGACTGGAGGATTTTATGTTGGTATAATTGAAAGATATTAAGCAATATGGAGCCATAACAATAAGCCTATTTCAAGAGTTTTAACTGTTATAAACCTCATCTCAGTTCCTGCTGTGCCTTATGCAAATTCTTAGTGCAAAGGCATCTTTATTTTTTGTTCACCAAGGTTCTGACAATTTCCATCCTGCATAATCAGACTTAAAATATTCTATAACACCTCAAAGCTCCCAAGGTGGTTTTGTGTCAATGTCCTCAAATTATCGCAAGTATAAGAACATTTTTAAAAACAGTGCCCTCTCCCAAGGATTTGGTAAAGCTGAAAACACTTCTACAGCAGTACATGCTCAATGAAGTACTACATCCTCTGAGTGCCTTTTCATTTAGGCAGAACTGCTGCTCAGCGCCAGGTGTAAGCACAAGTTCATTTTCAGGCGTTCATTACTTCAAGCCCATTATTTATTTTCTTTCATCGGGTTTTATAGACCCGGTGAGAACACGGTTAATGCAGCGCCCAAGGAGGATCTCAGGCAGAAGCTGACTGACGAGGTACAGAGCAGTCAGCTGAAACACCAACTTCCCCACTCTGTGGTGGGAAGATGCCTCAATCCTGGTAGGCAGAAATCATCTCCATGGACCAGAGGGCCATTCCACTCCTGTCTAACTAACTCCAGATCGTGTTCCCTCCTCAGCACAGACACCCTTCAGGCCACACTGTGGCACGCCCCGGGGCCAGGGTCCCAAACCCAGCATCGCCCTGCGGGGCCGTGACCGGGACGATGCGTTCAGCCGGCCCAATGAAGTCACTCAGGGGACAGCCGGGCGGCGGGGGCCGTGTTTGGGAACAGGCAATCAGCACACGCGGGGAACGCACGGGCACCCTGCTGAAGGCACAGCAAAGTTTTTCCGCAGCGCGGGGCGCCCGCCCCCCAACAAGGGAGGGGGCCCCAACACCGCCTTCCCGGGCTTTCACCGGGAAACCGCAGCCGGTCCCTCCGGCCGCCCGCCCGCCCCGCCGCGCTCGGAGCCCACCACGTGCGAAGCGCTGCCGGGCAGGTGCTGTCCGCCGGCAGCCGCCTG